>QTSX02000238.1:0-123400 GCA_014839935.2 Entomophthora muscae | reverse complement strand
TGAATCAAGGTGATCTTTGAAGAGGTGGGCAAAATATTTCCCTCACTCTCATTCCAATGGGATGCTGGCTAATATTGGCCTTTGAGAAATTATTGTCAGCCAGCTGGCTGGGTGGTATGAAGTTTATCCTGTTGTACCAGTTAGTTTTATTGAATAGGTGCCAAGGTTTGATTGGTCTAGGCTTGATAACTTCTATACCACCCCACTGCTAAAAAGGCATTCTGGCTTAAGACAGTACCCCATGATCTTTTCTTGGAATTAACAAAGCTGCTGGGATGTGTAAAGTCCCTTCCCCCTTTGGCCTTATATTGAACTGGTTTCCCTTGATGCACAAAAAAATCCAACCAATGCCCTGCCAAACCTTTGAATTTGTTGGCCGGCTTAGCTCATACTGTCAATGAACGCTTTGTTTTGGTGTATCCTTCCAAAGCTTTCCATCCTTGTCCAGCCTCTCTTGCTCAACAGCGGAGAAATCCTGGGGAGATTTAGACTGTTAATTGGCCTGGTGCCATTTGCTTTTAAAAAGTATCAGAGTTAGCCAATCAAACAACAACACATTGTTTCTTGCATATCCAAATTTATCAGCTTCATCCTATGCAGGAATGTCACATATTACACACCCAATTTGATCCTAGACCAGAAATTATGGGGAAATATCCCAGTCCCTCTGACCAGGGGCAATTTTTTTTATTCACCAGCCAATCAGGAGACTCCCCTGCTCCTGGTGTCCCAAATGTTAAGCAACTCTCCTGCTATAAGCCAAACAGGCCCATTTTTGGGTCCCTGCTTATATATTGTTTAATAAAAGGCTTAAATTTTGAAAAATATAATTTTGGCTGAGGCTCTTTAATTTTATGTCCTTCTCTTAAAAATATTAGTAAAGATAGCTTACTTTATTACCTTCAGGTTTTTTTCCTTGGCTCTGGCTTCTCCTTTTGGGTCCCTAGGATTAGTGCTGGTATTAAGTAGCGCTAATTTCCGCTTTTTGTGTTTAAAAATGGCTTCAATCTCTAAATTTAAGTTAGAATCAGATATAAATACTTATTTTAAGTTTGAAAAATATCTTTCTTTCAAATCTGGCTTTGACCTCCTATTCTTTACCCATAAAGTTTCCTCCTGTGGTTTAAAGCTTGCTGTTGGCTACCAAAAGGCCCAAATCTCTTTGTGACTCCCCTGGTATCTTCTGTCACTACCTGTTGCTCCTCCTCCCGTCTCACCAGGGTTGTTCAAATTTTTTGGCGGCTCTAAAACTGTTAGTCCCAGCCATTGTGTCTGTGGTCTTTACCTTGGTTCCCGCTTTGTTAATATTTGGTCCACTTCCCCTGACCTTTGAGGCCAAATTTCTTCTTCTGCCACCTTAGTAGGGGAACCTAACCCAGTTTCCTTACCTTCTCCACAACCTTCCTGGTAAAGCCACTGATCTGCTTTCTGCTAGAAAAATCTGGGCTATGGTTCAACCTGGGATGACTTTGAATTCCCTCTTGCCACTTTGGTTCCTAAACCTCTTCAGGAGAAGAAGCACCAGATACCCAACCCTATATAAGTGAAGGACCTCCCTCCCTATCAAAGCTTGCCCCTGCTTCTCAAGTATGCTCCCAAGTGTACCCCCTGTGTGACAGTCCACATGGAAGCAATTGTGCAGGCCAGAGCTTATTTGGCTACAATAAAGACTCTATGCTTAAAGTTGGAGAAGTATAGTGGCTTTGGGACAGCTTAATGCCTAGTAGGTAACAAAAGAATACTAGAGGTAGTGAGTGTACCAGCCTAGTAGATAACATGGACTACTAGAGTGCTGGATGGTGTCAGTGAATCAACCCTGAGTGGCCGGCTTTCTAGCGTTTGGGAACTGGCAAGTTATGGACTGGATGGGCAGGGCTCACCAAAGGATTGGTGCTAACTTAATGAGGTAGGACATTGACTTGCCCACCCACAACCACGGACTGGCGGCAGGAACAATAGTATCTATTACTCCTGTGATAGTAATATATACAATTCCAAAAAGCTTGTTGGTATGGTCCAGTGGGAGCTCTGTGACAAAGGCAGGCATTGGTTTGGGGTGACAGGTGGCTCCATTTCCATTTGGTAGGCAGGAAGGAAGTTGTATTTATCTCTGAACAGGC
This sequence comes from Entomophthora muscae, assembly GCA_014839935.2. NCBI lineage: Eukaryota > Fungi > Entomophthoromycota > Entomophthoromycetes > Entomophthorales > Entomophthoraceae > Entomophthora > Entomophthora muscae. Next base: position 121,280 of record QTSX02000238.1, on the reverse strand, counting down.
GGGGTTTGGTAATGTACCAAGGGCCTTCTCAGTTGTATCTGGTTAACTTGGTAGTTCTGGCCAAGGGATCCCAGGCTAGTATGTTGTTGGCAGTGTAGTCCTTGTACTCAGGCTTTAAGGGGTACTCTGTGAAATGAACAGGATCAAAGGGAGCACCTGGTGGGCGGTACGTAGCTGGCGGGCTGGCAGGAGGGTCGGATGATTTTTGAGTTAACTGGCAGATAAAAAAATAAAATACAGCAATAATTGGGGAAACAAATATCTCATAACCTTTATTTATAAATGACAATGGGGGTTGATCTTGGCCTGGTAGGTATTTATACTACACTGCCAGGCTTCACTTCCTGGTTGGGTTTTCTGGGCTTGAGTGGGTTGGCATTGGGGGTCTCAGATGGCAGTGTGGTGCTTGGCACTGACAGTTTGCCACTGGCTGCTTTGGGATGAGAAGACTTCAAAACCTTCTGTTTGTCAATTTGGGTATTGGGTGCCTCTTCAGGTTCAGTGCCTCCCCAAGGGACTTTGGGGGAGTTTGGAATAACTCTCATTGAAAAACTTTTGCATTTTACCGAGCAAACCACCAGCGTCAGGTGTTGGCACCTTGGGGAAATTCTTGGCATCTTGCACTGGCGGTTTGCTTGCAGAACCCTGCGGGACAGCTAAGGGTTTGGGTCCTGGCAAACTGGTAACAAATTTATCAATCAATAGTGGGTTGTTGGGTTCCTATTCCATGGATCTGGTGGTCTGCAAAGGGTTTTGTCCAGGGTTTGACTCTGGTTCCGTATTTTGAGATTTAGGAGCATCTAAATTGTCATTCCTGACAGATGGTGTTAAAATCTAGTAGGTAACAAGGGCTACTGGGAAAGGATAAAGTCCCTGCCTAGTAGGTGACAAAGGAATACTAGGGAATGGAGGAGCTGAGATAGCTCCAGGATCCCTCAACCACTTGCAGAAGGTCTGTAAGTGGAGGGCCTTACCTAAAAAATTGGTAAGGTGTCATTGTCTGTGTCTTCCTGGAGGCTTTGAGGAGGTCTTGAAGCCACCAGAGGTATGAGAGAGGGGGGCTAAACTAACTGAGTTTGGCTCCCATCCTGGGGGAAGATCCACCAGGACACCATCCAGTGCAAGACTGGTACAGCCGCTCAAAGTGGCGTCCACAAGGAGGACACAGCAGATAGTTGGGGGAAGTAGGAATCCAAGCCCATCAAAATCATCCCACCAAGCAACCAGGGGGTGCGCTTGGGGGAAGACTCCTGGACAGCCTCACCTTCTTCTGGGGTCAACACAACTGGGGCCTCAGAGGAAAGGGGTATTAGGGAAGACAGACCAGGGGATGCTGAGAGGGCTAGTTCAGGGGTAGGAAACTCAAGATTATTGCAGGTGAGGCTTCTAACAATGTTCTCACTGGTGATAAGCATATCCTGAGCCTGTCCAGGGATGTCCTCAAAGATGTACATGAACTGGCTGGGGTTGGCACCTAAGTAGTGAAAATAATGGGCAATTCAACTCTAAAGGTCTGGAGAAGTTGACCAAATCATCACCAAAGAAGGTGCCAAGTAAAAGCCACAAACTTAACCAGAGGTGCTAACATTTTTTTTAAAAGCCTGAAAGTGGACCTAACAAAAACGCAGATAATTCTGGAATTTTTAAGCTTAATCTCAAAGAAAAAGGTGCAGGGACAAACAGAAAGTCTCTAAAGCCTAGGAGAAAGACAGGGAACGGCAACCATAGACTATAGGGTCTGGAAGAGTGAAATTAGCTTTTGAAAGTGTATATAGGCGCAATAATAAAAGAGAAAGCAAAATAAGCATAAAATCAAACTTAAAATAGGTAAATATATAAAGTTTACTACTAATTTTAAAAGTCAAGTCAATTTTTTCAAAGCAAAATAGGTAAACTTTAACGTTGACGTTAACAACGTCAATAGGGACTTTGAAAGGCTGCGGGAAGGCCAGAAAGCAAGGGAACAAGGTAAGGAATAACAAAATCTTTACTAACACCTTAGAGAATTAAAAAAGACCAACCAAAAAGGGCCAATATATCCACTAAAAATAAGAGTGAAAGGATCAAACTTTATTTGTAAGAATGAGCAAGCAGGGAACCAAAAGTCTCCTGTCTTGCTTTAAGGGTGGGATTTAAAATTCAAGGGCACCTGACCCAGGGGCGTGGGTTTGATTGGCTGGGAGAGAAATTTTTCCGGGCAGATCCAGCAAGCTGGAGGGGTTTACAATAATTTCTGGCTCCAACTCTGATTGGCTGGTGTCAAATGAATGGCGCAGCTCACCATTCAATCCATCTGGGTTGGCATTTAATGATTTAGCAGCAGTGCAACCTGATTTTTTAGACTTAATTAATTTTAAGCACAGTCAAGCCCAAGCCAAAAAATAGTCCAAATTAATCAGGGGCTCCTCCCAAGTAGGGACAGAGTTCCAAACGTCAACATTTGCCGCCTGGGAAGGGTATGCCAACACAAATCTCTCATCAACTGTGTGGGCTAAATCTTCAAGAGAGTTAAGGGGCTTGGCTGGCTTCTGGGCAGATTTTTTGGTATGACGTGGGAAGATTGTCCTATCCAAGGCTAAATGGGGAAGTGACTTTACAAGAGGGGGCATGGATATTCCCAGAGACGTTATCAGGGTAGCTGCTTGGGGAAGCAGCTACAGAACTTGGTAATAAACAGGTCTCTGGGAAGTAAATTAGGTTACTTTGCGGCTGAAAGCTCAGGATTAGTCAGCTGGGTGAGTAAAGGTAACTGCACAGACATGCAGGTTGTCTGTGGTTGAATAGCCCAAGTGTTGGTCACTTACAGGGCCCAGTCAAACGCCAGTGTCCTTGTAGACTTATTGCCTGAGTCTGAGGTATTAGTAACAGAGACTGCAGTGAGGATGAACCTTGATGGTTCATAGTGATGAATGGAACCTTGGTGGTTCACTAGCTGAAAGACTGGAAGATCATGGAGAAGGAATAGCTGAAGGACTGGAAGAAGTAGAGCAGGAATAATGGGCTTAGACAGCTGGAAATAAGACAGACAAAAAGAAATAGGCCTATAAAAAAAGGAGAAACTGCTAAAAAACAATAAAGGATTAAGATAAATGTTACAAAGAGATGCAATAAAAGCAGGAAGTGATTCACAGAAAACACACTGTGGATTTATAAGAGATTTTTTGAGTAAGAAGGAGCCAGAGCAGATGGAAACAGAAGGGAGAAACTCTAAGAGCAAAGGCTGGAGTTTGGCCAGAACCATTAGGAGGAGCAAGAATCAAGCACCAGACGGTGCTGAACTGATGAAATATGGAAGAAAACGCAGGGAAATGCCAGAAACGTTGAAGAAATCAAGGGTCAGAAATCCCTTAAGCAAAACATGGGCAAAAGCACTCAAGTTTGCCCAGGGAAACGTGACAGGAGTTACAGCAAAACCGTTCAAAAGGTGGAGCAAGTGTTTATCTGGAGCAAGACGACACCAGGTTTGAACCAGGGTCAAGAGCAAGTCATTCAGGTAAATGTTTTGGAAAAAAAGCTCAATTCAGGTGTTTGATTGGCTGCAGGTTGAAGCTTGTTTGAGCAAGGTTTTAATGGCTTTAACTGAAGAGTTCAAGCCTAAAAATGAGGAATGTATCAGGGAAAGCTGGTTTTTAGTTGGCTGAAGTAATTAAAAAGGTTCAATATGTTGTAGAGCAGAAGAAACCGGATAGTTTGAGCCTGGAAAGCCAAAGTTCTGAGAAGGAAAAGGAACAAAAACAAGGAGCTATAAAAGGGGGAGCAGCCTGAGGCATTTTGGAGATTGGAAACAGTGGATGACAAAGGCCACAAAGACTTAACAGAGAGCTGGAGACCAAGATAGAGGAGCAGGAGCCCAAGATAGGGAGCAGGCGCTCAAGCAAGGAGCAGTAGTCCAAGACTAAGGTGCAGTAGCTTAAGACTAAGTACAAGGAGTCCAAGAGATTGTTGGAGAACTCCAAGTATTGGCCCAAATCAACTGTTATCCATCCCCCCAGGCAATAAACCAGAAGGTTTCTAAGGGGACCTTCCTTCTCAAAGCAAATAAACACCCATTATGACCCCTGGCCAAATTTCCAAGTAGTACAGATGGCCCCCATGAGTGGATTGCCCAACATCTTATACCCTAGCCAAGTGGAGGATGAGACCTACCACCAAAGCTGTTGAAGGTTCACCACTAGTAAAACTTCAGGAGGAATGGGAGAGGTTAACTTGATACCTTGAGATGACAGATATAGAGAGGAAATTCATTGGGTATGAGTTCACAAGACTTTTGAAAGATTGGCATAAGCCTCCAGAGGGTTTAGCCCCAGCTTAAGTTCAATTACATGGAGGGAATGCTTGCTTATTAATAGGAAAAGTATTGGAAGAGTTTGCTGTAATGTAGGCCAAGTATAAACTTCAAGCTAGCCACATACCTCCACTAGAAAAAGACAACTCCTTACAGCTGGTCCCTGGCTACAGCCCAGGACACACATTGGGGACTGGTGAACAGGAACCCCACACCCTGGTTGCTCACTGGTATACTGCTGATGGGATGGGACACTCACTTCTCACAGCTGTCTCCTACCCCATCCCTATGGGCACCTATTTAAGCGGCTGTCCCAGTCTTACACTGGGTGGCATCCAGGTGGTCCCCTCAGGATGGGGTACAATCATGGCACAGTATATGAGAAGCCTGATCAGATTTCAAGCAGGGCTCCTCAAAGTCTACATACCAGCTTACAGATCCAATTACTAGTATTTTTCCTGGTAAGCCTGGCTGTACTGCTCACTTCTTAGGCCATAGCTAGTTGGCCCTACTGTGAGCTGTATACATCCTGGATGAAGGTTTCTGGGGTCCTTTACGTTCTGTGATCTAGAGGTTGTAGGGTTACTGGCGGCAACAGCGCCCATGTTGACAATAATAATGTCAACAGTGGTCATGTTAACACTTTTAATGTCAGCATTATAGTAAAGTGACGACCCAGTTTTACTTAATGTTGTTTCCTGGATGTCAACACTTTTTTAATTAACAAAACACTTTACCTTGAACATTTTTAATATAAAAAATTATTTTAAAATACTTTGTTATACTAAAATGAGCCCAGAAAGTTCAAAAATGCAACAAAAAATTACCATAAGTAATAAGAATAAGGAGATATAAGCAACTATTTTTCAGTTTACTATGTAAATTACACTCTTTATTATAAAATTATTTTTCATTCCCATAAAAATTAAAATTCCAATGAGCCAAAAAAAGATATTTTATATATCATAATAACTAAAAAATATAAGAAAACTCTATATTTAATTAAGTATACTTTATATAAGCATAACTGAAAATATCTCATAGCTTAAAGATAAATTAACAAAATATAAGATATTTCTTACTAAATCACATTGAAACTGTATCTGAAACTTACCATTTATACCTAAAAAATTATTAAAATATAAAGAATTAAAAAATTAAAAGTTTAAAAGTAAAAAATATACAGGAAAAGCAAAACAAGGTTTATTGTGCTAATTAAAGCCACCAGCAAGAGCAGTGGCAACGTCCTTGAGGTACTTCTTGATCTTTTCCACCTTGTACTTCTTCTTCACCACTTTCTGAACGTCCTCCTGGTAGTCCTGCTCCTTGAACTTTTGCTTCTTGGGGGCCACCTGGTTGGCCAGGCTGCAAAACTTGGAGATAGTTCTTGCTTGCTCCTCCTGCAGCTTAGAGAAGAACTTGTTGTATTTGGGGTTTGACCCAAACTTCACCTTCAGGTGCTTGTGCCACACTTCCAGGCTAGAGGTGGTCTTCATCTCCCCCTTGAGGCAGGCGCCCTGGCAATTCCAAGGGGCAGTAGCTCCACTCTTTCCTCTCCAGGAAGTCACCTTCTTGCCCACTCATTGGCTCTCAAAGTAATCCAAGTAACCTTTGAAGATGGTGGAGTGAGTCTTGATGTAAGCGTCCTCCAGGAGGGCCTCAAAGCCAATCCCAGTATGCTCTGGGCGCACAAAAGCCAAGGCAGCAAACTGGGTCATGGCAAAGTGGACCTTCTCCTTACCATTGCTAAGATACTTCTCAAAAAGCTCCTTCCTGCTCTTGAGATTCTTGATGAGGGCCTGCCTAAAATGGAAGAAGCAGCCCTGAACTTCTCCATTGAAGGTGGCCTCAAAGGCTCTGAACTGAGCTTGCTTGAATTCCATTATGATAACCTTCAGCCTAAGTGAGCGCACATGAGCTAGCTGCTCAGCAGCTAGGCTCAACTCATCCTTCTCAGCAGAGGAGGGATTTGCCCTTGTGGAGTGAGTGGGAGGGGGGAGCTGGTTGGTGGGAAGGGAGATCAAAGCATCCTGGATGATCTTGAAGGCTCTGGTGTAGACTTCAGTCTTGGTACCAGGAAGGAGAAAGAACACAAGAGGGATAACCTGGTCATTGAACTGCCCATGCAGGACCCAAAGCTTCTTGAAGAGAGAGGGGCAAGTAGCAAATGAGCCGTTGCACAGCCAGGTGATAGCAGTATTGAGCTGCTCCCGGTTTTGGGTTGTGGCATAGGCTATAATCCTATCCTCCACTTCCTGCCCATTGTTATGGAGCAGGAACATCTCACCATTCAGTTTTTTTAGGGCATCTGTGAGGACCAGGTCTTCAATTTTAGTGGCGCTCTTGGCCAGGGGATTGGAGGCTTGACCCCTATCACTTACAAACTTGACCAACTGGGTATGGGTTGGCACCCTCTTGAGGTTAGTGGGGGTGAGGTACTTGTATGCAAGCACGGCCAGCTGAGTTGGGGAAAGGTCTTTTGAAGTGGGCATGACCTGCACAAGATACCACTTGAGGATGTGGGCTATGATGGTATTTGGCATCACACAAGTGTGTTCACCCTTGATGGTTTGGACCAAGCCCCTGCGCTCAGTATTGAGCTGCACTGGGCAGGAGCAGTCCTTGCAGGTGTAATGCCGGCTCTTGAAGCCCTAGTTGGAATTGTTACAGGAAAAGATGTACCCATTGGCCACCATGGCCATCCCACCCTTTACACTCATAATGGGAAAATACTTAGGCAAGGAAGAGGGAACCTTAAATTTGCCATCAACATTGCAGATGTTGTGGGCCAACAGAGGGTCCCAGGGGCCAGCAGGAGCATGGCAGAAGCCAGGGAAGTAATCATGGTGGGGCTTTGAATCATCCCCAGATGAGCTTGAAGGGGTGAGTTTGGTGGTGGGGGGAAGCAGAAGGGGGGTTTATTGTGGCGCTCCTCATGTGCAGGAGACTTATCTTTGGGTGGGGACTTTTGGGCTGAGCGCTTCTTCTTGGTTGGCTCCTTGTCAGAAGCCAAGTTGTAAAAACTGTGGTCCGTAAGGGAGCCATCAGATTCCTCTCCCTCAGTAGAGTGAGCAGGGCTCTTCTCAGGAGAGGGCTCAGGGGAGGGCTTTGGTGAGGGCTTTGGAGTGGCCTTCTTTGACAAGACAGGCTTCTTTTTGGTGGTTTTGGTTGGCTTTGGAGGACACTTGGTTCCTTTGGGCTGCTTAGAGGTGTTTTTGTCCTAAAATAATAAGTAAAAGGGTTTAAAATAAAGCAATGTATGTAAAAAACAAACAAAACAACTTAAAAAGCATAATATATAAAAAGTAAATCTTAGATGGTTTTTATTGACATTTAAAAGTAAAAAAATATATGTATAGTTTTTATTTTATTAAAATTATAAATAAAAAATTAAAATTTAAGAGAAATATGCAAAATTGTTATATTCAGATATAGATTTTATTTCAAAAATTAGAAAATATGAAAGAGAAAAGTAAAAAATACAACATATCAAAATGAGAAGTTTTTATTATGTAAAACACAAAGTTTTATATGTGAGAACTGAAAAGCGTTTTATTATGAGTGACAATTAGTAAAAAAAGCTGAATTCTCACTGTCAATTACAAAAATTGTAGAAATTATTTTTGACAATATTGTCACTATCAACATTTTTTTAAAAAATTTACTATGTTTTTTCATAGTACACTTAATTAAATTTACGCAGGCTAGCAAAATTAACTGTTTTCTGTGTATTTTTTGTTCACATATAAAAATTAAAAAAGATATTAAAATAAATAAAAAAAGTATCAAGGTTCTTTATTTCTTTATTAAAAATAATATTTGGGTAGTGATAATATGATATTTTACCATTGTGTATATAAGAAGTTTGTTATAAGTTGTTGGTAGATAATAAAAAGGGTAAAGTGTCAACAATATCACTTACAACATTTTTTATGAGGTGACATATTAATCTAGGCTTAATTGCGCCACTCTAATTTGCTTAACTCCACCCCGGGGGATGATCACAAGCAAATAAACAACATTTACAAGTGTTAACATTATTTTTAATAATAAATTCTATAGTAACTTACATAGTAACTCATGCTTAAATTATTGGATTGCCTTTAGCCACCAATCCACTTAATATATTAAAGCTGGAGTAAGTACCATGTATATATTTATAAGATGAACATTTCAACAATCAAATGTATGTGCACTGTCTTTTTCAATATAATAATTCAATAAAAAAATTTAAATGCGCACTTAATTTCTTTGTTGTAGATGTTTCAGTTTTGCTATTAAAAATAAGTTATGCTTAAAAAGTGTCAACATTGACACTTTTACGTTGTGAAAACAAATAAAAAACTAATTTTTATTAGTAAAAGTAAAGGAAAAATCTGGTTAAATTGAGTTTTGTATTAAGCTTAATATTAAATTGTCAAGATGGCCACAATTTTGTCGTGTTTTCTGGGTTCACACCCCTGAACACTTTAAAAAAAGAATTAAGCTAGCGCAACTAGCAAAAAACATAGGAGATTTAGAGTTTTGAGTCAACAGTGACCATGTCAACAAAGTGTCAACATGGCCACTGTTGACATTATTGTTGACATGGGTGCTGTTGCCTTGCTGGCTGATCCCAATCTTTGGGGATGGGAGTCTGGCATGGATGGCAAGGCAGATGCTGCTCTGATACCACTTGGGGATTGGGCTGGGTCAGATTTTGGATGGGTGGCACCTTCCCCTAAAGGGAGCACCTTTCTGAAATCTGGAAACACTTCTGAGCAGATCTTCTCACTGAAGATTCTCTTGGAAGTGTTTCCTTCTACACCCTTCTGCAGGGGCCAATTCTGGATTTTTTTAAAATAAAGTATATATTTTTCCCTTACTATTTTTTAAAGATCGAAGTGATCAAATTTGAAATTAAAGAAGTAATTAGAAAATAACATTTATTGTCATTGTTTGATTAAAATTATCTCAAATCTGGAAAGTGAAAAGCCTTCCACCACCTTTTTTAGTGTTTTTGGTTCCCTCAGCGTAGGGGAATCCAAAAGAAGGTTACGGGGAAGGGTGGACAGGACGATTACAGCATTTGCCGTAATTGTCCCTTTTTTGGGCCGCTGCATCCCTACTTGTGGACTGTAGTATGTGCAGGGGTCTACTGGGCTCTGGGTCAGTCTTTGATAGTAGGCCAGTTCCCTTAGCTGGGGCTTTACCAATGGCGATGGGTTCTGGGTTGTGTTGCCTGGCAGGCAGGCTGGCTTAATCTGATCCGGATACGGTGCCAGGGCTCTTCATCCCCTCTGGCCTTCTGAAGGCTGATGGGAGTTTCTAACTTACCATATAAGCCTGGGATATTTCCCAGGTAAACTTCAAGTCTATCCATATCGGTGTTGATTGGCTTCAGCGCAGATTTCTCTTTATCTTAGGGGGAGCCCCAAACTTCTCTGGGTTCCAGGAGATGTGGGTCCAGACCCTTGACTCTACCTTATCGCCTGACCTTTGGCTAGCTTGAAATGCACTCCTATCTTACAGAGGTTGCCTGGTATGTTCTCTTGGATATCTTTTCTGAGAACCGGGCATGATAGGATCAAAGGATGGGTTTATATGAACTGGGTTGCCCCCCGGGTAGGGTTGGTTCTGGTGTACCTTAACACCTCGATACCAAGGGTTTGAACCCTGGTTTTGTCTTGGGGGTGGTTCGATATGGTGTTTAGGGTGAGGATGCAACCCCGGCATTCCTTCCATGTATGCTTTAATCACCGAACCCAGGTGGGGAAATGGTAGTGGCCAGTCACTACGCACCTCGATTTATTCTTGGTCATGCAACTTGCCTGGGTTGGCTATGAGGGATATCTTGGTTTAGCGATGGAAGCATGCTGGCCCGAAAGGGTAAGTGAGAAGGTACAGAGAGTTGGGGGCGGTTTAAAGTCATCATCAGAGTGGGTGAGCATTGGACTATCCTTGAGGAGATCGAGTGCGGCTCCCCAGCCGGTAGAAGGCTAGATCGAGGGATAGGACTGATGGTTGGGTTAAGGTTTGAATGTTTATTTAAAAGACATAAATGGTCGTCTAGGTATCTCTGGGTGGTCGGAGAAAGGTGGGTGATTGGATTAGAAGCTACAGGGTACTAGGGAGGTATTTTAAGCTAATCACTTGGTTATATATTGAGCTTGTGGATTATTGATGTAACTGGTATGGTTTTTAATGTAAAATCTAAAAAGAAAGCAAGGTAAATGTTGGTGAAATCAGGAGGATCATGTCAAGCGATGGAAAATCAGCGTGACATTCTGGGAGGGTGTAGCTTCGAGCTCCTGGTGTGGGGTGGGGTTGGGTAGAGCCAAGGAGGCTTGGATTCGAGCTACGTTGAGTCCAGGCTGGAGCGGGAACATGAATTTGGGGATTTGTTCAGAAACCGGGGCGAGCTCTTGGTTGTTGGAGATGAGGCGGAACTTGACTGAGTATTCTGAGTCTTGGGCCGCCTTGCTGGGAACTATAAATGCGCACGATACCTCGGAGCCAAACGTCAAACTAAAGAAATCCTCGTCGACAGTGAACCGATACTTCTGGTTCAACGAGACAGAAAGCTCGTCAAGGTTGGCGGCCTCGACCTCGATGCTGTTTATCAGAGCAGATGCTATTACAGGTTAGCTAGGGATGGGGATATCTAACCTTCACAATCAGGTTGGGCCTGCTGAGTTTCCCAATCTAGGCAGGGCATTTCTGCCACGGGAGGTGGCTCAGGCGTGGCTATAACTGCAGAGGGCGGAGGTGCAACATTGCTAGGGAGTACAGTGGGTTGAGTGACGGGAGGTGATGGCGCAGGTTGTGTCGGTACCAGAATGACCTTTTTGTTGTTCTTCTTGCTCGCGAGTATGTGGGGGTCAAAGTCGGAAAAGTGGGGGCGAACAAAGCACAAGGCCTCTTTGCGCTCTTTAGTGTTGATGGCGAAGAAGGGGAAGCTGCACACGGTCTTACTCCAGTCCTTGATGGTCTGAAATTTATCAGAAGCATCTGGCAAATAGCGAAATTCACAAAGAAAGATAGACTCTAGCGGGAAGTTCTCGACAGAGTCTAGAGATTAGCAAGAAAGAAACCGACTTACTCTTGGAGAAGGCCTTCAGCGAGATAACACAGCACTTGGATGAAAGGTCTCTGAAGGGAACCATGAACTTGTTGCCCACTTTGAAGACTTCGTTGGGTTGGAATTGGAAATTGGCTGCTTCTGGAATCTGGTCGCGATGCTTGAAGCCAAGTCCAGAGGCAAACCACTGGTCCCTACAAGGTAAGCAAGGCACAAAGATTGCATTACCCTTCACAAATGATTTCTGTAATAAGAAGGATATCGAGCTCCTGCTTGCTGTCGCCATCTTTGAGCAGAACATAGTCGCCTATCGCTTAGCTAAGATTTAACTATACATACCTATTCCAAAGAGGACTCCGCCAAAGTATAGGGTAGGGATGCTTGAGCCTTCGGGCTCTTCGTTTAGCTGCTGCAGTGCCTCGCCGTGACTGGAATTCAGCAGCTCGGTGCGCAGCTCCTTGTAGACCTTCTTTAATTCCAGGGCCACCTTGTGGGTGGGGTGTGTCATGGGGTAGTATGCAAGCGCATTGGCAATAATCCTGTTCACATGATCGTCTAGCAACCACAGGCATCGGTAAGCGCGGCTTCTAACCTGCATGACTTATTAGCACATCTAAATGGCGTACCAATAGGAGAGACAGGGAAAGGGGGTTCTTGATGATCTCGTAGTAGTTGGGGTCTTCTTGGGGAGACGGCAGGTGCATCAGTGGGGCAGCTAGTGGTTCTTCGGCCCTTGGTTGTTTAGTGCTAACCGCTAGTTTATTACCCATCAAGTTTGTACTCGGCGAGTTTGGAAATGAGATCCTTAAGCAATCTACCGTTGGATCGCAGGATAGACCTAAGGCTTGACGTGAGCTGGCTGGGATCTTCCCCGGAAGACTAAACGTGATTAGAAATCCAGGTGCTGGGCTACCATCGTGAAGAGGAACTTCCACTTCTTCTCGTCTGAATAGGGGCAGAGATCGAGCGGAGACATCTTGAATGTGTTGAGAGTGTTGCGATTAACCTTGCACTCAAACACGAGATACTTGCATATTTCGTATCGCCCTGCAAAGTCAGAAAACAAAAGCGTGCTGGTTTACCACCAAAGGCAGCCCAGCTAAGCGCAGTCGAACCGAATGTTCCGTCGCATAGCTCAGGGTCAGCCCCGTCCTCAATAAGGCGCTGAACAGCCTCCAGTCGGCCATAGTAGGCTGCGCAATGAAGGAACGACCAGTTGATGGTCGCTCCGTCCAAATCGCAGGCGGTCAGCGTGTTGGGGTCTTGTATTTTCAGGAACTGCAGTGCTTCTTCATCGGGATCTTGGTTCTCGAGAAGCTGATAAAGAGCCAAACGATCTTCCTGGTTTAATACGGAACCAAGTCGATTTACCTTTAGGGAAAGACTTTGCGCTAAAAACTGCCCTTTTCTTTCTGTGTTTCAGCACTTGGCCCTCGGACAACATGTCGGTGCTGATAGTAGAGACTGGGCTATCCTCACAATTCGCCTTTGTTGTCAAGGTGTGGATCTTTCTTGGCTTTTTAGCTTTGGATCCCTTTTCATTGGAAGAAACAGGAATGCGAAGGATAACCCGCTCCTTCTCCGGCTTGGAGTCTGAATTGCCATAATCATCGTTTGGCCTATGCTTGTTCTTTGACGGGGTGATGTCTTTACGGGCCTTTTTGTGGACTCTCGGGGTTAGTGACTCCTCTTTCCAAATGTTAAAGGTGTTATTGACTGGACAAACCTTCCGCCTCGGAAATCATTGCATCGATAATGGCAGGGATCTTGCTGACATGCTTAGTCCGCCGTTCAATAAATTTCTATGAATGCATGAGTAAAAGATAACGGAAGTACCAACCTGGATCGTCTGAGAGTCGATATAGACCTGCGACCCTGGCTCGTTATATGTCTGAGCATTTTTAGAAAGAAGCACCCAATCCTGCACAAAGTCCGCCCAGGTCGCATACTCCCGACGCTCAACCTTTTTCTAGGGCCCGGTTAGCATCCGTTTAGGCAAGGGCTACCTTGATTCTTTTGATGGAGATGGGGTTCTCGATCGCCTCGTAATAATCTGGGTACTCTCTACGCGACGGCAGCTCCACAAAAAGCTCTGTGATGATCCTATCACTTAAACAACGGGTAAGCAAGAAACTCGGAAACCCCTTACTCTTCGTCAGCCAGTTCCAATACATCTTGCAGGGTTCTTTCAAAGGCCTCACTGAGATCCCAATCCCTCATGATATCTTGCTGGAAAAAGTTAGAAACAAGGGGTTATTTATTTTTCTGGTGTACTTCTACTTAAAAGAAACAATGTATAAATTTTTGATATAGGTAGGACACATCTAAATTCGAAGAGATGATATAATAGCCTGCAAAGGAATAAATAGAGCAAGGCTGAAGCCGAAAGAACCACATAAAAAATTGAGGGGAAAGTGTCGAACGAAAAAAGAAATTGTAGCCAAAAAAATATGAAGTCGCCGTCCCTAAGTCAAAGCCAAATAAACACGTAAAAAGGTACCAACTTCTTAACCAAGAAAGTAAATTTCAAGCCATCCACAGCCAAGATCTTTTTAAAAAAATACCTGAGACGGCCTTCCAGGCTTCCCATTCCTCTTCCCCTTTAGTTGGCCTTTGGACATGGTATTAAAGACTTTCTCGGGTGATGAGGGTATGTAGCTCGGTTTTGAGATTCCTGACTGCTTTGTTGGCTTATGTATTTGTCCGTTGGACCGCTCCATCCAAAGTAAATAAACTTGGAGTCAGACTTTGATCTCGCCCCTCAAAGCTTAAAATCCTAGGGCGGTTGACAGGCAATCTTTTTGATTGCTCGTGAATTGATTGGATACAAGAATCTTGCAACTTGTAAATAAATTCCAAATAGAATTGCTTAAACAAAACTGGTTTGATCAAGCATCCCAGTGGAGAAATACGATCTGCAGGTTAGAACTTCTCCCAGCCAATACGCTTTTAATCGATGTACCTATGCCTGCGTATGTGATTTAAAACCAATTTCATTTGTAGAATACTGCTTAAAAATATTTCACTTCACCTTTAATCAAATACCAATAAACTACTTATATAAAAACTAAACCACCTCCCAAAAACAACCATCCATTTTAAACATCTATCTCAAGAAGATCACATTTAAATCCTTACGTCAAACTGATGTTAACGCTGTCTGATCAAATCCGCCAATTTTATTATTACCCATCGAATTTCAACCCACAGCTTGCATCAAAAGCTCAGTTTAAACCATAACATATAGTTTAAAGGGTTGAGATGAACGAAACAACTCACACTTGATTGAAATTGAACCATCGATTTAAAACCCCCTTAAAGGTATCCCAGACACGATTGATCAAGCCTACAACAAAGCCAACGGAGACCTCACAAATAAAGTTCTAGCCACCTTAAAGGATGATTAAACTTACATACTAGGCTTATAACATATCAAGATCAACATGTTTGTTTTGAAATAACAATTTCACAACTGATCACACAACCTAAATGGTTTTAGTCACATTATGAAGCTACCATGTCGATCAAGGTTTTTGAGAAAAAATGAACTCAGCCACTATAGTGACACCTTTGATCCATCCCCAAACCCTTATAGTAACCGAAGCAAGCAACAAAGATATCTGGTAGCAAACCAAGTAGGTGAAGCTGTCACCCGCACACCCTAACCAAGGTACTGTAAATCCAGAACCTGAACATAAAAATGTGGGATTGTCAAATCCTTGGTCCAGTTTCAAATCACTTTTGCGGGATAGCCTTTTTTTAATTAAATCGAATTCTTTGTATTTTTATTCAGATTTTTAGAAATGCAGGGACCCATAGACACTTTTAGCAAATCCGCCGGCTCGACCTGCCAGCAAGGTTCCAACCAAGAAGGTTTGTGACCCACAATCCAATTACCTGGCCACTCAAAGCCAGACTAGGAAGTCAACTCAAATTACCAAATCCAACGACATGAACAGATGATGATCCCTTATGGTGGATACCTCGTTTTGGCGCTTGACTCATTATCAGGATCAAGCCACCCCCTTCTCCCATCCAGCCGTGTGATCACCAATCATGTTCCTGTTATCCTTGATTCACAATGGCTATATAATCACTATCTCTCAATAAAGATTATTATCTAGTTTCTAAATATTTTCCCCTTGTAACTCTGCTAAA
The DNA here is from genome assembly GCA_014839935.2 of Entomophthora muscae. Classification (NCBI taxonomy): domain Eukaryota; kingdom Fungi; phylum Entomophthoromycota; class Entomophthoromycetes; order Entomophthorales; family Entomophthoraceae; genus Entomophthora; species Entomophthora muscae. Next base: position 105,777 of record QTSX02000238.1, on the reverse strand, counting down.
ACAGCACAGTTACAACATTGGTAGCACAGGTAGGTTCTCCATCCTACCTTATCTTGAAAAATTCCGCCTGTTGCCCGCACGCGCCGCGGCCAACAAATCCTCGACAGAATTATGTCTGGACTCCTGCCTGACTGGACTCCATACACCCCTGGTACCGCTATACCTGATGGCTTTGTCCTATACCAGAACATGGTGATCCCGCTACCCGCCTTCAACGCTATGTCTGCACAAGGTTTTTTTCAGGTTCCCTCCTCAATGCCGCGACCAGCCAACAAAAACACCATGCCCGCCTATGTAGCTCAAAGACTACAAAGCGCCGCCTTGGAACCTTTTGCCGGGGCCAACGACAACAACACTGCTGCATGGATCTGGTCCTCCCAGAGCAAGCTGGCTCAGATGAAATGCCCACAGCGGTTTTAGATCACAGAAATTTCTATTTGCCTGATCCATGACGCTGGCACCTGGTGCAACAAGTGGCACAAAGAGCACACCAACAAGAACTGGGATACCTTTAAGCAAGACTTCCTGGCAAGATTTGTGCTTAAAGATACAGCGCTCATGATCATACGCCAAGTAAAGAACCTGACCCAGACAGGCACTGTGAAGGAACTCACCCGCGCCTACGAGGAACTCCGACTTTGTGCACCTTCTGACATGGCCTTTGACACCCCAGCCACATACCCCATGTACTATGACGCCCTCAAGTCGCATGTGATGAGGCATGTGAACCTAGACCAGATGATCAACCTGCAAAGCTTGTACCGTGAAGCAGAGAAAGCAGAGCAAACCTCCAATGCACTTCATAAGGCACAAACTGGGAAATGAGAAAGACCCAAGGATTCCCATCCAGGCAGGCGCTCCTCTTGACCACCCCCTGGAGGCAATGAGAATAACGCCAACCACAAACCCACGGGTTTGAATGGACATGGAAATGAAAACAATGGCCAGTCAAACTGGACCCATTTCTGTGTCACCGCCAAGCAAGGCAACCAAGACAAGGGAAAAGCCCAGGGAGAGCATTAAGCAAGCCAAGCTCTTCCCACACAACTCCCAACTTGACCAATGATGAGTGCTGACCCAAGGATGTGAACCAATGTCCAATGATCCAAGTGCCCTTTCAGGACCCAGTACTGTACACCATTGCCAGACATCCCAATAAACTGATGTCCTATCCTTTCTGTTTTTGCAGTTACACAGGCTCAGCACACCTAGACTTGGGCGCGGATCAAACCCTAGTCAACAGCAGCTTTGTAGATAAGTTTAAGCTAGCCATTAATCCTTTGCAGATTAAAAACATGGTCCTGGCTGATGAACATCACATTGCTGTGACAAGGGAAACCACCCTCTTCTCTGTCATGCTTGAGAACCTCCACTCCACCATCCAAGGTCCCGTCATCAACTTCCCAAGGTTTGATATTGTACTGGGGTTGTATTGGTTACAAAAGAACAATCCTCACTTAGACTGGGCAATCTCAGTGTTGACCATTAAGCGTGAAGGTGTCAATCACCAGATCTACCCTGACCCAGTGGACCAACTCCTACACAACCACATCTTTGTGCGCATCACAGAGACCCTGGACAAAAAGAAAAACCTGAAGGAAATTGACTGGGACTCCTGCCAGTACAAGAGCATACACTTCAAAGATCACCAGGATATCTCCACATCTCAGGATTGCGAGATTGTGGCCCGCCATCCAGAAATATTCAAGGAAGCTCTACCCAGGTTGCCCCCAGAGAAACACATTCAACACTCTATCCAACTCAAAGGGGCTGTACCCAAAGCGCACCCTATCTACAGGCTGACCCCAAACAAAGACAACACCCTACACGCCTATCTCAAGGAAGCGCTGGAGAAAGGACTTATCTGCCCCTCACAGTCTCCTTTTGGGTCTGCTGTATTCTTTGTGGCCAAAAAGGACGATACCTTACGTCTGGTCACAGACTACCAAGCCCTAAACAAAGTTACCATCAAGAATTGTTATCCACTATCACTGATTGAAAATCTCTTTGACACCTTGGGAGGAGCCACAGTCTTCTCCAAGATTGATCTGACTTCAGGCTACAACTAGATTTATATTAAGGAGGAAGACATCCCCAAAACAGCCTTCCACACTAAATATGGCTCATAAAAATGTGTGGTGCTCAACTTTGGCATGACAAACGCCCCCTCTGTCTTTGTGACCTTCATGAACAAAGTGTTTGCGCCACACATAGGCAAGAATGCCCTAGTCTACCTAGACAACATCATTGTCTACAGCCTCTTAGTGGAACAGCACCACAAGGACCTAGAGGAAGTCTTTGCTACTCTGGAACAACACAAACTGTTGGCCAAACCCTCCAAGTGCCAGTTCTTCTGCAAGCAATTACCTTTCCTGGGACACATAGTCTCAAAAGATGGCGTCAAACCTGAAATTCAAAAGATACAGGCCATCTGCAAGATGCCGACACCCAAAGATAAGTTGGAACTCCACACCTTCTTGAGGATGGTAGCCTATGTACGCCGCTTCATACCTGACTGTGGCATTTTGACTGCCCCCTTATCTGCCATAACAGGCGCCAAATCCAAGTTTGTGTGGACCCCTCAAAGTGACCTCTGTTTTAGATGCCTCAAGGAGAAGCTCACAACAGCTCCTATCCTGCAATACCCCAAACGCAACAGGGAATATCAAATGGAAACCAACACCTCAGATGCATCCATTGGGGGAGTACTATGAATCAAAAATAATGATGGTGATTTCCTGCCTGTAGCTTATGAATCACAAAAGTTGACAGATGGCAAGTGTCAAGACCTTATCCACAACAAGGGACTATTGGCCATTGTACGCTGCCTAGTCAAATGTCCTTGATATTTAGAACAACAGGAAGAGTTCACAGCATTGACCGACCACAAGTTGCTCATATACTTCAAACCCCAAGCAAATCTATCTTGCCGCCAAGCCCGCTGGATGGAGCTATTGGAGATTTTAACATGCTTATCTAATACAAACCTGGGGCTGAGCTTGCCATGGCAGACGCCCTCTTGCGCCTGTATGTCCGTGCTTCAAGAGGAAAGAATAAGCTCAACCCAGACTGGCCTCTCTTTGTACTAAAAACAAAGGACCAAGGTTTCCCCCTCAGCACAACTGACATAACAAAGGAAACAGTCATCAAAAATGAGCACCTATTTACTGACGTATATGGGACCTTACATAGAAAAATGTCAAACAGCACAACCATTCCCTACATTCCCACACATCAGCAAGTCAACACCATCCTACGCTATCACAGAGACCTTGGACATACCAAGAGCCAAAACCTATATGAGTTCTTTAAGCACAAGGCCTGGTGGTCAACCTTATATCACAATGTTCAAGAAGCTCTAGACCAATGTGAGGTATGCAAAAAATTTACCAAAAGCAAAACCCCTCCAAAGTCAGTACTTCCCATCTGCACACAACTACCCTTCAAGGTTGACCCTTGACTCTGTTAGCCCCATGCCAGGGAAACACAATGACAAGAAATACATCATCACCACCATTGACTTTGCTACAAGATGGCCAGTAGCCCAAGCAGTAAAGACACACACTGGTAATGACGTATGACAGTTTATTGGCAAGGAGATAATCAGCAAGTTCAGAAAGCCAGAACTCCTGATAACCAATGGAGGAAAAGAATTGACCTCCAAAACCACTAATGTATACCTTGCAAAAAATGAGGTCAAACACACTGTAACAACACCATACCACCCATAGGCCAATGGATGTGTAAAGCGGCTTAATGGTAGCCTCATGCAAGCCTTAGCCAAACTCACTGCTGGGAGACCTGAAGACTGGTATAAGCAGCTACCAACTGCACTACTTGTGTATCAAACCTGAGTGAACAGATCTACCGGGAAAAGCCCGTTTGACCTGGTATACGGCACACAGCCAAATATCATTCAAGCAGTGACAGGACCTAAAATGGAAATTTCAAGTGAAGTCCCTCCACGCTCAGACCCTCACGTTGTAAGAGCTAACAGCAAACAAACAGTGAAGGAGAATGAATGTCTACAAAAAACCTTTGTCCTCATCCACAATAGACATGAAGTTGGGGACAAAGTTTGGGTCATGAATGTTAACAAGCACAAGCTATAACCCAGGAAAGTAGGGCCAGTGATTGTTCTGAAGGTAAACACCAATAACACTTACCTTGTACAAGGGCTTGTAAAACGTAAGCAAGACAAGACCCTACACCATGATTGCCTATGGACCTGCAAGGCAAGACAGAAACAATGAGAAACCACCCTGCCCACCACAGAACAGCAACTAGTTCAATACAGCGCCCGGGCTCCTGACTACCTCCCTGACAACCTTCCCCCAGAGGAGGCCGACCTTCAGTCAGGGGGGTGTTGAAACCGCCGGCTTGACCCACCAGCAAGGTTTCAATTAAGCAGGTTCATGACCCGCAATCTGATTATCTGGTCACTCAAAGCCAGACTAGGAAGTCAACTTGAATTACTAAATCCAGCAACATGAACAGATGATGATCCCTTATGATAGATACCTTGTTTTGGCGCTTGACTCATTATCAGGATCAAGCCAACCCCTTCTCCCATCCAGCCGTGTGATTACCAATCATGTTCCTGTTATCCTTGATTCACATGAACTATATAATCACTATCTCACAATAAAGATTAGCATCTATCTTCTAAATATTTTTCCCCGTGTAACTCTGCTAAAACAGTACAGTTATGACACTTTGCAAAGTTCAGGTCAAACTGCATATTTTCAATGGACAAAATGAGTTAACTGGAATCAGTTTTGAAGCGTTCAAATCCATCAACCATTTCATTAAGTTTACTATTGTTGTAACTGTGCTGTTTTAGAAGAGTTACAGGGGAAAAATATTTAGAAACTAGATAATAATCTTTATTGAGAGATAGTGATTATATAATCATTGTGAATCAAGGATAACAGGAACATGATTGTGTTGATCACATGGTTGGATGGTGAAGGGGGTGGCTTGATCCTGGTAATCAGTCAAGCACCAAAACAAGATATCCATCATAAGGGATCATCATTTATTCATTTTTTAGATTTGATAATTTGAGTTAACTTCCTAGTCTGGCTTTGAGTGGCCAGGTAATTGGATTGCGGGTCACAAACCTTCTTGGTTGGAACCTTGCTGGCGGGTTGAGCCTGCTGTTTTGACACCCCCTTCAACTGAAGGTTGACCTCCCCTGAGGGTAGGTTGTTGGGGAGGTTGTCAGGAGCCCAGGTGCCATACTGGACTAGCTGTTGTTCTGTGGCGGGCAAGGTGGTTTTGTGTTGTTTTTGTCTTGCTTTGCAGGGTCCCAGACAATCATGGTGTAGGTTCTTGTCTTGTTTGCGCTTCACAAGTCCTTGTATGAGGTAAGTGTTATTTTGTTTACCTTTAGAATGATTGCTGGGCCTACTTTCTTGGGTTGTAGTTTGCTTTTATCAATGTTCATGACCCAAACTTTGTCCCCAACTTCATGTCTATTGCGGATGGGGACACAGGTTTTTTGTAGATGTTCATTCTCCTTCACTGTTTTTTTGCTGTTAGCTCTTACAATGTGAGGGTCTGAACAAGGGGGGACTTTACTTGGAATTTCCAGTTTGGGTCCTGTCAATGCTTGAATGATATTTTGCTGTGTGCTGTATACTAACTCAAAAGGGCTTTTTCTGGTGGATCTGTTTACTCGGGTTTGGCACACAAGTAATGCAGTCAATAGCTGCTTATACCAGTCTTCAGGTCTCCCAGTGGTGAGTTTGATTAAGGCTTGCACAAGGCTGTCATTAAGCCTCTCTACACATTCATTGGCCTGTGGGTGGTATGGTGTTATTACGGTATGTTTGACCCCATTTTTGGTGAGGTATACATTGGTGTTTTTGGAGGTCAATTCTTTCCCTCCATTGGTTATCAGGAGTTATGGCTTTCCAAACTTGCTGATTATTTTTTTCCTATGAATTGTTGTACGTCATTACCAGTGTGCGCCTTTACTGCTTGGGCTATTGGCCATCTTGTAGCAAAGTCTATGGTAGTGATGATATATTTCTTATCATTGTGTTTCCCTGGCATGGGGCCAACAACGTTGAGGGCCCACACCTTGAATGGTAGTTGTGTGTGGATGAATTGTACTGATTTTGGAGCAGTTTTGCTCTTAGCAAATTTCTCACATACTTCACATTGGTCTAGGACTTCCTGGACGTCACAATACAGGTTTGATCACCAGGCCTTGTGTTTAAGGAATTTGTATAGGTTGCAGCTCTTGGTGTGTCTTAGGTCTCTGTGATAACGTAGGATGGTGTCCACTTGCTGGTGTGTGGGAATGTAGGGAATGGTGGTCCTGTTAGACATTTTCCTGTGCAAGGTCCCATACACATCAGCAAATAGGTGTTTGTTTTTGAGAACTGTTTCTTTTATTATGTTGGCTGTACCAGGAGGGAAACCCTCATCTTTTGTTTATAGTACCAGGAGAGGCCAGTCTGGATCAAGCCCATTTCCCCCTCTAGTGGCACAGACATACAGGCACAAGAGGGCGTCCACCATGGCAAGTTCTGGACCAGGCTTGTACTGTATGCGCATATTGAATCTCTCCAAGAGCTCCATCCAGCGGGCTTGGCGGCAAGATAGATTTGCTTGGGGTTTGAAGTATATGAGCAACTTGTGGTCGGTCAATGCTGTGAACTCTTGCTGTTGTTCTAAATATCAAAGACATTTGACTAGGCAGCGTACAATGGCCAATAGTCCCTTGTTGTGGATAAGGTATTGACACTTGCCATCTGTCAACTTTTGGGATTCACAAGCTACGGGCAGGAAATCACCATCATTTTTTATTTGTAGTACTCCCCCAATGGATGCGTCTGAGGCGTTGGTTTCCCTTTGGTATTCCCCATCACGCATGGGGTATTGCAGGATAGAAGCTGTTGTAAATTCTCCTTGAGGCGTCTAAAACAGAGGGCACGTTGGGGGTCCACACAAACTTGGACTTGGTGCCTGTTATGGTGGATAAGGGAGCAGTCAAAACGTCACAGTCAGGTATGAAGTGGCGTACATAAGCCACCATTCCCAAGAAGGTGCGGAGTTCCAACTTATCCTTGGCTGGTGGCATCTTGCAGATGTCCTGTATCTTTTGACTGTCAGTTTTGATGCCGTCTTTTGAGACTATGTGTCCCAGGAAAGGTAATTGCTTGCAGAAGAACTGGCACTTGGAGGGCTTGGCCAACAGTTTGTGTTATGCCAGGGTAGCAAAGACTGCCTCTAGGTCTTTGTGGTGCTTTCCTACCAAAAGCTGTAGACAATGATGTTGTCTAGGTAGACTAGGACATGCTTTCCTATGTGTGGAGCAAACACTTTGTTCATGAAGGCCACAAAGACAGAGGGGGCGTTTGTCATGCGGAAGTTGAGCACCACACACTTTTAGGAGCCGTATTTAGTGCGGAAGGCTGTTTGGGGAATGTCTTCCTCCTTAATAAAAATCTGATTGTAGCCTGTGGTTAGGTCAATCTTGGATAAGACTGTGGCTCTCCCAAGGCTTCAAAGAGGTCGTCAATTAGTGGTAGGGGATAAAAATTCTTGATGGTAACTTTGTTTAGGGCTTGGTAGTCTGTGAAAAGACTCAAGGTACCGTCCTTCTTGGCTACAAAGAATATGGCAGCCCCAAAGGGAGTCTGTGAGGGGCAGATAAGTCCTTTCTTCAATGCTTCCTTGAGGTAGGCGCGTAGGGTGTTGTCTTTGTTTGGGGTCAGCCTGTAGATAGGGCGCGCTTTGTGGACAGCCCCTTTGAGTTGGATAGAGTGTTGAATGTGTTTCTCTGGGGGCAACCTGGGTAGAGCTTCCTTGAATATTTCTGGATGGCGGACCACAATCTTGCAATCCTGAAGTGTGAAGATATCCTGGTGGTCCTTGAAGTGTATGATCTTGTACTGGCAGGAGTCCCAGTCAATTGTCTTCAGGTTTTCTTTTTGTCCAGGGTCTCTGTGATGCGTACAAAGATGTGGTTGTGTAGGAGTAGGTCTACTGAGTCAGGATAGATCTGGTGATTGACACCTTCACGCTTAATGGTCAGCACTGAGGTTGCCCAGTCTAAGTGAGGATTGTTCTTCTATAACCAATCCAACCCCAGTACAATGTCAAACTTTGGAAAGTCAATGACGGGACCTTGGATGGTGGAGTGGAGGTTCTCAAGCATGACAGAGAAGGGGGTGGTTTCCCTTGTCACAGCAATGTGATTTTCATCAGCCAGGACCACGTTTTTAATCTGCAAGGGATTAATGGCTAGCTTGAACTTGTCTAAAAAGCTGCTGTTGACTAGGGTTTGATCCGCGCCCAAGTCTAGGAGTGCTGAGCCTATGTAACTGCAAAAACAGAAAGGATAGGACATCAGTTTATTGGGATGTCTGGCAATGGTATACAGTACTGTGTCCTCTGAGGGTACTTGGATTATTGGGCATTGGTCCACGTCCTTGGGTCAGTACTCATCATTGGTCAAGTTGGGAGTTGTATGGGGAGAGCTTGGCTTGCTTAATGCTCTCCCTGGGTTTTTCCCTCATCTTTATTGCCTTGTGTGGCAGTGATACAAAAATAGGTACAAATTGACTGGCCATTGTTCCCACTTCCATGTCCATTTGAACTTGTGGGTTTATGGTTGGTGTTATTCCTGTTGCTTCCAGGGGGTGGTTGATTGGAGCGCCTGCCTGTGTGGGAGTCCTTAGGTCTCTCTCTTTTCCCGTTTGTGCTTTATGAAGGGTGTTGGAGGTTTGTTCTGCTTTCTCTGCTTTGCAGTACAGGATTTGTAGGTTGGTCACCTGGTCCAGGTTTATGTGCCTTATCACATGCAACTTAAGGGCGTCATAGTACATGAGGTATGTGGCTGGGGTGTCAAAGGCCATGTCAGAGGGTGCACAAAGATGGAGTTCCTTGTAGGCGTGGGTGAGTTCCTTCACAGTGCCCGTCTTTATTAGGTTAGGTTCTTTACTTGGTGTATGATCATGAGCGCCGTGTCCTTAAGCACAAACCTTGCCAAGAAGTCTTGTTTGAAGGTATCCCAGTTCTTGTTAGCGTGCTCTTTGTGCCACTTGTCACACCAGGTGCCAGCGTTGTGGGTCAGGCGGATGGAGATTTCTGTAATCCAAAATTGCTATGGGCATTCCATCTTGGCCAGTTTGCTCTGGGCGGACTGAATCCATGCGGCAATGTTGTTGTAGTTGGCCCCGGCAAAAGGTTCCAAGGCAGCGCTTTGTAGTCTTTGGGCTACGTAGGCGGGCATGGTGTTTTTGTTGGCTGGTTGTGGAATGCTGGCAGCTGTCTAGAAGAAACCTTGTGAAGACATGGCGTTGAAGGCAGGTAGTGGAATTACCATGTTCTGGTACAGGAAAAAGCCAGCAGGTTTCTTGGTACCAGGGGTAAACAGGGTCCAGTCCAGCAGAAGGCCAAACATGATTCTGTCAAGGATTTGTTGGTTGCGGCAAGTACAGGCAACAGGCGGAATTTTAGAAGATGAGGTAGGATGGATAACCTACCTGTGCTACCAATGTCGTAAATGTGCTGTTTTAGCAGAGTTACAGAGGGAAAATAGTTAGAAACTATATAATAATCTTTATTGAGAGATAGTGATTATATAGTCATTGTGAATCAAGGATAACAGGAACATGATTGTGTTGATCACACAGTTAGATGATGAAGGGGGTGACTTGATTCTGGTAATGAGTCAAGCACCAAAAAAGGTATCCACCATAAGGGATCATCATTTGTTAATGTTGTTAGATTTGGTAATTTGAGTTGACTTCCTAGTCTGGCTTTGAGTGCCCGGGTAATCAGATTGCAGGTCACAAACCCGCTTGGTTGGAACCTTGCTGGCAGGTTGAGCCTGCTGTTTTTACACTATGTTTTTTGGAATTGTGGGATTCTCAAATCCAAGAAACAAATTTCAAATCACTTTTGAATCCCACTAGTAAACTCAGATATTAATTGTAGGAATGGGAATCCAAATTGAATGTATAGTAAGAAACTAGGACAAATTAACCTAAATCAAGATTTCCACCCTGGATAAAATCAAATGAAAAATCCAATCTCAATAACCATGTTTAGACATGAAATTAAGTAAAATGTAAAATTGTCTAAACTTGAAACAATGCAATATTCTGCACGTTAAATCACTAATATAGCAACCACAAAACTTAATTTGATATATGAGCTACCCTCCTGATGATGCAGAAATTTTTAAAAGTTTTTCGGCCCTGGGGGTAGCCAGGGGCCAAAAAACTTTTAAAAAATTTCAAGGAAGAAGGAGAGGTGGGATAGATAAACCATCAGATTACTACACTATGTATTCATGTATTGCTATTAAGAATACTTGATTACAGTAGATTTAAAAAAACGCTAATGATAAATAGAATTGTATATTACAATCTACCTTATCATGTTATCTTTTCCTTGATATGTTGATAGTTCATTTGCTGTTGATTGTGTGCTTGGGTTCAATTGGATAGCTTCACCTCCAGTTGCCTTGGCAATAGGAAATCAAGTTGCCTCCCCAAGACCAGCTGTGGTTGGGAAGGCAACTTGATTTCCTATTGCCAAGGCAACTGGAGATGAAACTATCCAGTTAAACGCAAGCACATAATCAACAGCAAATGAACTATTAACACATCAAGGAAAAGACAACATGATAAGATAGATTGTAATATATAATTCTACTTTATTATTATCATTTTTTAAAATCAACTATAATCAAGCATCTAAATTTTAGCCATCCTAAAATGGAATAGGGTGCTTTTTGAGAATGCCTATGATTCCTAAAAGAATTAGCACAAATCCACTCTAGATTCTTTATCATCCTTTTTGCAACACCCATAAATTACTTTTATAAAAAGTCACCTCATTTTGATTTGAAACTTGGTTCTTGGATTTGACAATCCGCAATTTAAGATTTGTTAATTTTTACATAATGTCTATGATTCATTTGAAATACAGGAAATCCCAAATTGTACATTAGAATCCCACATTTCTGATTCAGGTATCCTGCATTTGTTTGCTAAGTTTTGTCTTTTGTTAGTTGAGTTATATGCTCAAGGGATTCAAAATTTGCCAATTTAAATTAATCAAAAAAGTCAAATCAAATAGTTGATTTTATTAAATATTTTAATTTTTACTCAGCTGAGTTGGCTGCTAAAGTGATTTGAAATTTGGACCAAGGATTTGACAATCCCACATTTTTACGTTCAGGCTCTGAATTTAAAGTATATAGTTGGAGCAGAAACATAGCATTCTGAGTGTCTGTCTTTGGGATAAAGTTACCCAGAAAAACAAATTTATTCCCATGTACAGCTAAAAACACATCTATAACCAAAAACAATGAGCTGTCAAAGCAGGTAGATCAGTCATTCTGTTTCAGGGATTCCTTGGTAGATGAACTAAGAAGTTATTTTTAAAATATAGGACTTTGGAATGACAGAAGAAGAATAGTACATTTATCCAGCAAACTATATCCCAATATTGGTTCCCCACAGAGCTTAAAGCATATGGGTCATTATTTGTTAGATTAATCTGTTTCCTATTAACTGTGCTACTTAAAACTTTTAAATTTTGTTTTAAATTTCTTATCAATAAATTTAAATAATTACAACAATTTTATCAAAATAAATCTTATTTAATCCTTATAATATAAAAACCTATATTAAATCAATCATTTTCTACTTACAGCTAAATTAAACTGTATTAAAAGCTAGTAACAATCTTATTTCATATACCAGTATTTCTTGAAAGCTGATTAGTACAAAATGACATCATTCTAAAAAGAGCAACATAAAAATACAATAAAAACTGATATGATGCTTTTTGTTGGAAATTAAATTGTTGCCTAAAATCTTAGCTTTTTTGCATATTAAATAAATAAATATTAAATAATTTTGGATTTTTTTAAAAAAATCTAGTAAAAAGTTAAAAAAAACTAAAACTAAAACTGAACTTTTATTGAAATTTCAGTGATCTCATTTAGCATAAGTAATTTATTCTTAAGTTAGATTTTATAGAAAATATATAGTAAGAACTTATAAGAGAGTAAAAGTTTTTCTTTTCAAAATTTTAAGTATTTAATATTAATAAAATAGCTTTATACAACTATTTAATAAAATTATATTTTTATACTGTATGCTAGAGAAAATATGTATAAAAAATTCAAACATAAAAAAGAATGCATCAAAATCTTGCTTTATTTAATTAAATTTTATAAAGGTTAAAATTTATTTAAACTAAATGGAAAATGATCTTAGTCATTGTATCTATAAAAATAAGATACAAATTTAATTATACAAGCAAATATTTATATGTGATTAAAAATAACATTTTTGTTTTGATAGATTTAAGATATATAAAGTTCATTTTTTAAGAACTGTTAAAGGTTATAATAAACTTGAGTTTATTTAAAAAAAGGTTTTTGAGTTAGTTACTAAAAGTAAGCTAAATAATGATTTATACTTTAAATTTAGTTTACTGATGAAAATATCATACTTTAAGAGTTAATTAGCATATTTTAATTTCAAATAATAATTTTATAAGCTTAAATTCAAATCCACTTCAAGATACTAAATTGGTATTGAAATATAAAGTTGCAGCACAATTCCAAAAGCTGATATTAAGGGCTTTCTAATGATACTAGTTTGAGCGAGATTGAAGTACTATTTGCGGAAATAGCAACAGTTAACCAGAATATAAAAAGGGGTAAATAAACAATGATATCAGACTTTAGGGGTGATATTGATAAATTAAGGAGATCAGTTGGGGGGTCAGTTGGGGATTTATGCCTGTAGTGCAAAAGCTCAGCTAACATGGTATTTAAACAGCTCAACTTTACAGAAATTTACTTTACAATCCACACCTTTACTCCTCTCTGATAACTGCACATCTATTTCCAAGCAAGAACTGCCTGAACCAAGACAAGGAACCTAACCACTATCATTATGGAACCTATCAAGTTTGCACCTCAGATGACACCCTTCTTCTCACTGGGGGCTTCTACTAAGAGAGAAAGAATCTCTATGCTTAAATAAGCATTCCTTTTTACTGCTGGCAGTGATCTTAACAGCTTTGTTGAGCATTTCTTATTAAAAACAGAGTTTGGAAAAAGTACCTTCTTACCTGTCATACAAAATTCTAAGACAGATGATTTCCTTAACAACCTAAAGGAATTGATGCCAGAGTCCCCTACCAAGCACCTTCCTTCCCTAAGAGCATTGGTAACATCAAGCTACAGTCTGAAAGAGCTTTGGGATTGTGGATTTAAAATGACAAAAAATGAGTATTCATATTCTAAAAAAATAAAAATGCTAAAAAAGCATCATTAAATTCAAAAAATAAAAAAGGAAAAAATGATTCAGTAAAAAAAGAAAACATAAAAAATATTTTAAAACATATATTAAAAAATTCATTTCCAACTAGCCAATTCACTAAAAAATCCCCTGGATTGATTTATGAAGAATTACAAAAAGAGTTGAGTGAATACTCAACTAAAATAAAATACTCATTATTGAAAACAAAAAAGAAATTTATGAAGATATGAAAGTAAAAAACAATATTTCTATTTCACTTTCCACTTTTTATAAGCTTATTCCTAATAATATAATTAAAAGCAAAAAGCAAACTGATATGTGTAACATTTGCAACTTAAAAAAGTCATTAGAAATGAAGAAAAAGGATTTGAGTATAAAGAAGTTGCCATTGCCTAAATCTATTAAAGAAAATTTGGAATCTATTGACCTACATGAAAAGTTTTATAAGCAATAAAATAAAGAATATATTAGTGATATAAATAATATTGATAATAATTCATGTGTTATAGTAATAGACTATAAAGAAAACTTTAAAATAGGTGGGGATTCTATAGAGACAAATAATTGTTTTTATGAGAAAATACCTATTTCTTTATTAGGATTTGCAATTGCTTTTAAAAAAAATGAGAAAATTAAATATGAGTATCATGACTTTTTATCTGAAATTTTATCTCATGACTCTTTGTTTTCAGGTCAGTGTTTGATAAGTCTGCTTAAAAATAATAAATTTAAGAATATTAAAAATATTAAATTTTGGACTGATAATGGTAATCATTTCAGATCTTATGAATTCTTATATTATATTTTTAAAGAGGTACCTAAAATTATAAAAGGAACAATTAAGTTTAATAGATTTGTTGAGTGTCATGTCAAAAGTATTGTTGATGATCATTTTGGTGTATTATCTAAAATATTTAAACAAAAGGAAAATGAGATGTATATAAAAAATATAAATGATCTCAAAATGGTTTTTGAGAGAGAGGAAGAAAGAAAGGGTCTATATGAGACACTTGTAAATAATTCAGATGTTTCCCAAAAAACCTTTTTTCACATCTATGATAGAAAATCTAGGCCTAAAAAAAGCTGGCTTGAAGTCAAAGCATTCTATGTTAATATTTCATATTTAATGAAAGATGGTGAGCTGTATGTTTCACCTTTGACATTTGAGGATGTTAAGGAGTACTCCAAAAACAATTATTGTGCAAAGTTCTGCACAAATGACATAGAAACAAAGAGAGCTGATACTACTAAAGGATTAGTAGGACATGTTCATGAAGTTGGACACATAACAAAAACTTATGTTTCACATAGGGTAAATAGTCTTTTAAATACAACAACTTTTTTTTCTAAAAATAACTAAGAAATTAATTATATGAGCCAAAGATAGGGTAATAGCAATTATAGCTTTGGGGCTGCTATTACTCTCCCATGCAACTCATATTTTTAATTCTTGGCTTATTAAAATAGAAAAAAGGGTTTTAGCAAAAAATATAGTTAATAGAAATAATATTTATTTCTATTATTTGTATATTTTACACTTTTAAACTTTTCTTCAGTAAACTAAACATTATAATAATGTTCAAAAAACATAAGTTTATGACTTAAATGATACTAAAGAAGTTAAAAGGCTTTGAAATGCTTAATCTGGCGCCTTGGCTTAATCTAACAAATAATGATCCATATATGGATATGATCTGTTATCCCAAAGCGCAGCAAGCCTAAAATATTAACACTTTTGATAGCTATTTTTTAAAGAATGCACTTGTGATAGTTTAAGCTTAAAAACAGCATTTAAAATCTGTCTAGATTACTTTCTGAGCAATGCAATTATCTAATCCAGGTAGATACTATGCAATACTCACATAGCTGACCAGAAAGTATAGATATTTCAACCCCTGATGTGAAATAGATAGTACTTATAACAGTTTGGAGCTACAATATGCAGCTAAATAACCCCAATCAAAAACTTTATACTCAAAGTAGATTAGTCTCATTTTGTTTGGATTTTTATTTGATGGTAATATGGAAGCATCCCAACAACAGGGTAACAGAACTGATAGAGTATGCAATATCCAAGGACACTCTCCTGGGTCAACAAACATAGTGGCTGTTGTCCACAAGGCTGGATAAGAGAGTAGCTTGGAGTTAGAGAGTAAAACAGAAGCCACACTGACAGAAGCAAACAAAGAGCAGATATAATAGAAAAAACAAGCAGCATCAAACCTAGAGTTTCCAGAATGTTCATAAGGGTTACCAAAGTTATCATTTTCAAAACAGTGAACAATAACACTTTGAATAAAGTTCCTGGTATACCCCACCATGTATCTCTGAGATGCAGTGGTTGCCAGTCTTATCCAGAAAGTGAACTCTGTTCTGGATGCCAGTTATAAATCCTACATAAGCAAAGGTAACAGAGATAATGGAAAAGGAGGAGCCACAGTATTATCAAGATGCAAGAGATACAGCAGGCACTGAAAAGGATCCCCACATTTTACACCAAGGTGCACATCCTGTGCACCTTGATCAAACCTGAAGTGCCTTTCCTGGCAGCTAAAAAAGCAAGCAATCTGTGACCCCAAACACCTTGCAACCTAGACCTGTAACCCTGATAGCATACCCCTGTGGCTACAAGAAAACCACAGAGGCTTTTAGGGTTCCAGAAAAATATTCACACAGACTATATGGCCAGTACCTCATGACCAGGAAGCTTCTTCAAATAAAGAAACCAAATCATCTCCCCACCCTACTTGATAGGGAGCAGAATAGGTAACCCACCAGCAAATCACCCAAAAATGCCATTTTGGACTGACAAACATGCAGGTCATGGTCAAATATGTTTTTGGCATTGATGCCCCAACTTCTTATCTATACTATGTGGTAAACAAGTTACACTTCTTGGAAAAGAAAGTGAGGGTATCCCCCCTGAAATTAAAGCTGCCCATCTAAAATTGAGATCTGTATTAAATCCACCAAGGCATATACTGCAGTTA
Source organism: Entomophthora muscae (assembly GCA_014839935.2). NCBI lineage: Eukaryota > Fungi > Entomophthoromycota > Entomophthoromycetes > Entomophthorales > Entomophthoraceae > Entomophthora > Entomophthora muscae. The sequence goes on along the minus strand of QTSX02000238.1, from coordinate 89,477 downwards.
AGGACAAGGTCATGGTAGAATTATATTATATATGAATCATTGTTTGTATTATCTATTAATAAGGTGTATGGGTATGTACCCAAGGGTGTCAGGGATGAAGTATCCAAATTTCCATCTGTTTATGCTGTGGCCTACTAGATGATAGCCCTTCTTGGTTGCTTGGGTGTCAAAATGTGCATATGATCAAGGGCTCTAGCAATAGTGATACCTATATTGCTTTTTTAATTGGTCTTGGATCACCCCAGGCATACATGCTTGGGTCTTGTCAGCATTATTGTACTATTATAAGGGATTCAGGAGATTTATTCACATCTCATCATTGCTATTTCTGGCTAGACTCTTTTTGGCATAGGGATCTTGTAACCCAGCCATTATTGGATCCATCACTTGTTGGAAATCAGCACCTGCTGTCTTCATCCCTAGTGACAAAGCTTTCTATTGATAGAGTCCATCTAGGGTGGAAAATTCTGTTAATTTTTTTTACTCCTTGTAAATCAGTAGTAGGTCATAAACTTCTGTTAGATCCAAAATAATAAACCAGGAAACCCCAACCATGGCATCAAGCTGATCTCTAGTCCTATGCATAGGATAGGCAGCATTAACAATACCCCCATCAATTGTTTATAAATCAATACAGCTGTTTATATTCCAGTCTAGGGTTGGAACACAGATAATATTAGCTGAATAAGTGCTGGTATTTTTAATTAGATCAACCTTTTTCATTTTCTTGACCTCCTCTCAAATGACTACCACAGCAGCCAGACTGCAGCAAGGAATACATCCTTTGTAGAATTAACCCATCAACATTTTGATTGCATATGATAGAAAAGTTTATGTTACATCATAATTATCCAAAAAAACTTTGGTCACATTGTTTCACACCAGGGTATAGAGGAAAATCCCTGGTATGTGATTTTTTGGAAAAGCATCCCAGTTAAATTATTGAAAGGTACACAAGCATACAAGGAGATGAGTTTATTGGTTGAGACCTCTCCTACCACAGGCATATAAACTCTAATGTATAGTCATTATTGAATTTAAACTTGAATTACACAGGTATTAAACAGCTTTCCTGGAATTCAAATGATCTCTGTCTGGACCATCTTAAGAGATGGAAACATTTTTCAAGATATGCTGGGGTAAATTAGGCAAAACTTATCCTTCTTGAGTGCCGGAATTGAACACACCTGGCTTTAATCACACAAGACTTTTTGGGAATTTGATAGAACTGTTCTGCATAAATAACTACATACTGGACACCCTCATGAACTGGAAAAACAAACAGTTGCTGGTAGGTATACTTAATACCCTCATTAAATAACCCCTTTTTTCATTATGCCTAAGCTCAATTTTTCTCCAATGATCTGACTTATTCCTAAAAGAACATTGAAACTAACACCAGCTAACGTCACTGCAGAATTTTTCACTTTTGTCTTCTTTCATTTGATTAATACCTTGTCAAAGACATCATTTTAATTGTGATTACCCCATTAGTAGATTATAGAGTCAACTTGACCAATCTTTATGAGTACATCTCATATTTCCCCACAAAACTCTTGAAGATAGCAACTCCAGCACAATCTAGGCTGTATACAACTTTTCCAGGAATGTCATCAAATGTGATATCCAAAATATAAATGGCTTGTAATGCTTGCAAAAAAGATTCAGTAACTAGAAGATCTGAAATACTTTGAGAAAGTTTCTTTTGCCACTCAAATTATTTGTAGCAATAACCACTCATTTATGCGCCCACAGTTTAATAGATGAGTTCCCAGTCCTCCTAACATCAAGCCGCACACCCACCATCCACTCATCATTTGAGATGTCAGGGTCTTTCTTGGACAAACTTGAGCAAGAGATATCTATTTCTTGTACTGGCAGTATTTTGGGCTTACTGGCATTTTTATCTATTATTTAAGTGCTATTACAAATTTTAGTTTCATTCTCCCATTTTTTATTTAAATTATCACCAAGATCAGCTTGGAAGACACCTAAGCCTGTTGATCTTTTCCTAACCCCTTTAGGATCAAATCAGGATATTTCTTTTCAAACTCAGAGTTTTCTGGAAATTTTCACACAAAGTTCTCATCCTTCCCACAAATCTAACAACCTTTTGCCACCAGAAACTTACAGGAGTGTTTGAATCAAGGCATGAGATCCTTGTCTGCAGGGCTTTGAGAGCATATGCTTTTCCCTACAGATCCAGAAGTTTTTTCACTAGCAACAACATAGGCTCTTACTCTTGCCTGTAAAACACTGTGAGATGGACTTCTGAGATCCCATCTCATTTGTATCACCTTCTGAAAAAGGTGAGTCCATGATCATTTCTTTCAGCGTAATATTAATGCCTGAGTCTTCAAAACAGGCCACATGCCCATAAAAGAAGCATTTTTAACCAGATCCTGATTTCATTTAATATCAACCACCCTCAAAAAACCTTCCATTATTGACAGGTACATATAAAATGTCTTGTATACTGCTTGAGTTACATATTTAGCTGTATGAAACAAATCTTCAGGTCTAAGGGTTACTTTGCAACTATCCCTGAACTCTTCTAATAGAGTGGGTTAATAATCTCTTTTACAGTGCTTAATCATGTGAAGCATGTAATTCCTGCCAAAAAATCCAACCAATCATGCTTTACCAAATCTTCAAGCCTTACAGCAAAAATAAGAATCCCTTCCAGAAAGGCATTCTCTTAGTTTTTTTAAGAAAACAGAGTCATTTTGGAAATCATTGTCAAAATCCATTCACTATGGAGTTTACCTGCCCATGTCGGGCTCTGTCATGGCTGGCGGTGGTTGTATATCAAGGTAACAAAGGGGAGTTCAAGCCATCTGGGTAACATGTCACAAGGGCCCAAAAGAGAAATGAAGCAGAACAGGTTAGGTAAAGCAATCATGCAGCAAAGGGGCAGTAGGCACCAAGGTTAGGAACAACAGCTTTGGCCAGACTGAGGATGGTCAGGATGACCATCCCAGCTCTACTGTGATTGAAGGGCTGTGGAAGGGGTGGAGCAGGGGAGTTGTGGAGAATGCCATCCATTCAAGGGTCTGGCAGTCCATGGGTGTAGGTCTAGGGTGGTACTCTAGTCTTCTAGTCTCACTTCTGCTCAAGTGATATAAATTGAAATCCTAATTAAGCAAACAAAACCAATATATCCATTCAATTTATTTGACGTTGTCTGCACTTGATTTGAGTGTAGGGAAGTGGTTTTTATACCATTTATCTGGTCTATCTTGGAAAATACTACTTCCTGCTTCTGTTGATATTTTGGTGTTCTAAATCTTGGGCACTGGCTTCAGAGAAGTAGTTAAATGTGGCTTGGGAAGTTTGGATTGGAATTTGGGTGACTTGGTCTGATCAGGGTAATTCTGTTGGCAGCTGGTGGATAATTGGCTGTCATCTTCAATATGGAATTTTGTTTGTTTGGATGTTGAGGCAATTCTTCCTCAGGTTTGGCTTTGACTGCAGGGATTTCTGAATATTGCAGCTCAACTGAGGTGCTGTTCACAACCAATTTATTGGTTATTTTATCAGCAACCCCAATGACTACAAGATTATTCACTAGCACATCTGTGCAATTAGTGGGATTGGGGGCAGAAGGAGCAGGAAAAATTTCTGATGCAGATCTGCTGGATGCATTCTGAAGCAGATCTGATTGAGGGTGACATTAGACACACCCAGCCCAATTATACTATAAATTCAGAACCTAAACATGAAAATGAGGGATTGTCAAATCCTTGGTCCAAATTCCAAATCACTTTTGCAGGATGGCTTTTTTAATTAAATTTAATTATTTGTGTTTTTATTTGGATCTTTAAAAATGCAGGAACTCATAGACACTTTGCAAAGCTCAAGTCAAACTGCATATTTCCAATGGACAAAATGAATTAACTGAAATTAGATTTGAAGTGTTCAAATCCATCAACCACTTTCATTAAGTTTACTATGTTTTTTGAAATTGCGGGATTGTCAAATCCAAGAACTAAATTTCAAATCACTTTTGAATGCCACTAGTAAACTCAGATATTAATTGCGGGAACTGGAATCCAATTGAATGTATTGTAAGAAACTAGAACAAATCAACCTAAATCAAGAAGCTCCACCTTGGATAAAATAAAATGAAAAATCCAATCTCAACAACCATGTTTAGACATGAAATTAAGTGAAATGTAAAATTGTCTAAACTGGAAACAATGCAATATTCTGCACTCTAAATCACTAATATAGCAACCACAAATCCATATAAGAATATATGAGCCACCCTCCTGATGACGCAGAAATTTTTTAAAAGTTTTTTGGCCCCTGGCTACCCCTAGGGCCAAAAACTGCTTTTCAAGGAAGAAAGAGAGGTGGGAAAGATAAACCATCAGTTTACTACACTATGTATTCATGTATTGCTACTAAGGATACTTGATTACAGTTGATTTTAAAAAATGCTAATAATAAAGTAGAATTGTATATTAAAATCTATCTTATCACATTGTCTTTTCCTTGATGTCTTGATAGTTCATTTGCTGTTGATAATGCAATTTCATTTAATTGGATAGTTTCACCTCCAGTTGCCTTGGCAATAGGAAATCAAGTTGCCTCCCTGAGACCAGCTGGTCTTGGGGAGGCAACTGGAGGTGAAACTATCTAATTAAATACAATCACATTATCAACAGCAAATGAACTATCAACACATCAAGGAAAAGACAACATGATAAGATAGATTGTAATATATAATTCTACTTTATTATTATCATTTTTTAAAATCTACTGTAATCAAGCATCTAAATTTTAGCCATCCTAAAATGGAATAGAGTGCTTTTTGAGAATGCCTATGATTCCTAAAAGAATTAGCACAAATCCACTCTAGATCCTTTATCATCCTTTTTGCAACACCCATAAATTATATTTATAAAAAGTCACCTCATTTTGATTTGAAACTTGGTTCTTGGATTTGACAATCCCGCAATTTAAGATTTGTTAATTTTTACATAATGTCTATGATTCATTTGAAATACAGGAAATCTCAAATTGTACATTAGAATCCTGCATTTCTGATTCATGTATCCCGCATTTGTTTGCTGAGTTTTGTCTTTTGTTGGTTGAGTTATCTGCTCAAGAGATTCAAAATTTGCCAATTTAAATAAATCAAAAAAAGTCAAGTTAAATGTTTGATTTTATTAAATATTTTATTTTTCACTCAGCTGAGTTGCCCGCAAAAGTGATTCAAAATTTGGCCCAAGGATTTGACAATCCCGCATTTTTACGTCTAGGTTCTGAATTTACAGTAGCATTGGGGCTGGGTGCTCCAATGTCAATGGGAGCTGCAAGCTCCCCCAGACCAGTATTAAACCTGGCCCCAGGTCAGGTCCCATCCTGGGGGCAATTCAACTGCCCAAATAGGCCAGGGCAGTTCAAATCCCCCACACCTGCCCTGGTGGGTGGTTGGGGGTTTGAATCCCCAGAGGGCCCTTACATCATTCCCCTCTAATAGGGCAGCTGAAAGCTGTTCTTTAATCCTCTCCTGGTTCTGGTTTAATTGTCTGGCGCAATGTAGGAGGTTGACTTCTGGCTCTCATGTGGTGTCTTCTGGTGGGTAGCCCTTCCATTTAACTAAGTATTGGGTCTTACTCTGTACTTGCCAATGTTGGAGTATTTCTTCAACCATATGTTTCTGATGTTCTCCTACCTGGAATGGTGGTGGTGCGGTCTTGATCACTTGATGGTGGAGGCACTTGCCAGTCTTCTTTGATAACAGGGAGCAGTGGAAGACATTATGAATTCCCCAACCTTTGGGGAGTTCCAGATGGAAAGCCACAGGACCAATCTTAACTGTGACTTTATGTGGACCAGTCCTTTGGTGAGCTAGCTTTGCACAGGGAACTTTGAGACATATATGCTGAGCGTTCAGGTATACTTGGTCCCCTACTTCAATGGGTGGGCCAGGTTTTTTTCTTGTCTGTGTAATTCTTGTAAGTGCTTACTGCTTTTGCTCGGTTGTTGAAACATTCTTTTTGTGCCTGATAGACGGATTTGACCTATAATCTTCTGTGGGAATTATCTGCTTCTCCTAAGTCCAAGTAATCTCAAGTGGGATCAAAACTGTAGTTGGCGTAAAATAGAGACATGCCTGTAGAAGTGTGAAGTTGGTTATTGTAAGTTTATTGGGCCATGGGAAGAAGATCAGCTCAATTATCTTGTTGTAAGTTGACAAAACATTATAGGTATTGCTCCAGTACTTGATTGACTCTCTCAGTCTGTCTGTCACTTTGGGGGTGGAAGGCAGTGGAGAGAGATTGTTTCATGCCTAGGTCCTGGAGTACTTGAGACCAGAACCAGGAGGTGAACTGTGGTCCTTGATCACACACCACTTCCTTTAGTAGTCTATGGTGTAGGAAGACATTTTTTAGGAACAGTTTAGTGGTCTCTTCTGATGATACTTGAGTGGTGGTAGAGATGAAGTGTGCCATCTTGGTGAATTAATCTACTAATATCATCACTGTGTTTGCTCCTTTTGAGGGGGAAGATCCACAATATAGTCCTTAGAGACCAACTCTCAAGGCCCCTTTGCAATTTCCATAGGCTGTAGGAGTCCTTCAGGAAGTCCTCTTTTAGGTTTGGTTCTTTTGCAGATCTCACAATTCCGTAGGTATTCCACAATGTTGTTTTTCAGTCCTGGTCATTTGTAGGCCCTAAAAATTCCCTTTACCATATTGTTTCTACCAGGATGTCCCATCATTGGTGTGTCATGTTATTCCTGGAGGATTCAAGTTCTGAGGGGTCCTGGTGAAATATAAAGTCCTGTAGAGAGGTATAAGGTAGTTCCTTTGAGAGAGTATCATTGAGCATAATACTTTCTCTGTAGGTCTTGTGAAAGATCTTTATGGATTGGTTGGAAATGGGGTCTTCTGCTTGTGCTTTGATTATTTTTGTCTTTCAGGCTATGGACTTATAAGAGGCAAAGCAAGGGAGCAACTTGGGTGGGTGAGAGGAGGGCCTTGGTGTTGAACAGTTTGATTTCTTCTGGAGTTGGGGTCAGGTCAGGTCTTCTGCTGAGTGCGTCAGGGGCATGGTTCACCTTTCCTGGCCTGTATAAAATCTCAAGGTCATAATCTTCAAGGAATAGGGCCCATTGAGCTTGTTGTTGGTTTAGTTGGTGAGGCGTGAAGAAGTAAGTCAAGTTCTTATGATCTGTGACTACTTTTACCGGGTGGCTGACACTGTATAATTATTGTTGCCAGTGTACAAGGGACTGGACAATAGCAAGCATTTCCTTATTGTAGATGGAATAGTTGCATTCTGCTGGGGAAAATTTCCTTGGATAGTAAGCCACAAGATATAGCTTACTATCCATCCCCTCCTGAAGGAGGCCCCCATTGCGAAATCTGGCGTGTTGGTCTCTACAACAAAGGGGAGAGAAAAAATTGGCATGATGAGGGCAGGTGCTGAAACAAAGGCCTTTTTGAGTTGGGAAACCACTGATTCTGTTTCTTTAGTCCATGAAAAAGGGTGCTTTTCATATGTCAGTTTAGTAAGGGGAAGAGCAATTATGGAGAAATCAGGAATTAATTCTCTGCAAAAGCTTGCCAGCCCTAGGAAACTCCAGACATCTTTCTGGCAGGTGGGGGTTGGCCAGTCAAAAATTGCCAAAATTTTGTCAGGAGCCATTGCAAATCCACCTTTCTTCATTATATACCCTAGGAATTCAACTTCTGTCTTGAAGAATTCACATTTTGATTTCTTTACAAACAGGTTGTGATCCATGAATTGCTGGAATACCAGTTCAAGGTGCTTTAAGTGATCCTGGTGGTTCTTACTGTAGATGAGTATGTCATTCAGGTAGGCAACACAAAAGAAGTTCATATATCCTTCTAATAATGTTTCAATCATGGTTTGGGAGGTACTAGGCACGTTAAAAAGTCTGAAAGGCATGACCAAGTATTTAAAAAGCCCTGCTTGGGGGTTGAAAGCAGTCTTCCCTTTGTTGCCAGCACAGATTCAAATTTGGTTTAACACATCTTTGAGGTCTACCTTTGAGAAAACTGTGGCTCCAGATAGCTGGTTGCTGAGGTTGTTGTCATTGGGAATGAGGTACCTGTTCTTGACTGTGATTTTATTCAGATTTTGAAAGTTCACGCAGGGTCAAAGGTCACCCCCTTTCTTTACTACAAAAAGCATTGGTGAGGAGCATGGAGATTTTGAAACACAGATGTACCCTTTTTTAGCATAGTGGCAATGTACTCCTTTAGTGCTTTCTTTTCATGCTGATTACAACCATAAATGGGTCCATGAGTAGGTTGGGTGCCAGTTAGCAGGTCCATGGCGTGGTCAAAGGGGCCATGATCTGGGAGGAAGGTGGATGCTTCTTCATAAAATACTTGTGATCATTTTTTTAGATAGGGAGGTATGCTACTGATGAGGAGAAACTTGTGGGGAAGCTTCAAATATGGAACTTAAGAGTAGAAGAATTATATTATATTGGATAATACTTTAGACTTATATAGCATATGCTGTGGCAGCAACTTAAGTCAGATCAAAGATAAGGATGATCATGTGTGGGATGGGTTCAAGTTGCTGGATACTTGGACGGTCATGTGATATTAGCTTGTTGCCATTTCCAACATGTTGAACTGTATATTGGAAATGCATCAAATTGGGCAATGACTGGATGTTAAGTGGGTTGGCAGTAACCAGAACACCTGTATATCCAGATCCTTAACACCCCCTTAAGGGGTTACTCTGGTACATTGGGAGGGAGCTTTGTCTTGACAGCTGCTGCCTGATGTTCCTGAAGATGTTTGCTAGTGGGCACCAACTGGGTTGAGTGTTCTCCTTTGCTGGGGCAAAGGCGGGATCTGTGGTACTTTTTGATTACAGAGTCTTTGGCGCCCTGGAAGTTAACCAGGTAGGTGTTTTTGTCTGGTCTGCATTTGATGAATCTTCTTGATACCCTGTGTACTGAGTCCAGCTTCTTCCTGTTTCCTGCCAGGACCCAGACAGGGGAGTTGATGAGGAGTGGTTCCTCTGTAGAGGTTACCTTTTTTGCTTTGTTTCTTTTGGTTTCTGTTATTTTAGCTTTGAGGTGTATGTGTTGTAGTGCTGGCGCTTGTTCTATGGTGGGAGGTTTTCCCAGGGGAATTTTCACATATGGTTGGTTATTGCGGGTGACTATCTCTGGTTTGTATCTTTATGTTAGCTCAAATGGTGAGTAGCCTGTCCCTTGGTTGGTGTGTACCTGAGACACTAATAATGCATGTTTCATGTATAGTGACCATGTGTCCTTGTCTTTGCCATCCATTATTTTCTCAAGGGTTCTGATGAGACTGCCATTTAGGTGTTCAACTCTGCTGTTGGCCTGTGGCTTGTAGGGCAAGGTTGTGGAATGTTTGATATTTTTAACTTTTAGATTGTTGCTTACTATGTGACCTGATAGCTCTGTGGCTCCATCAGTTATGATGTAGTCTGGAGTACCGTAATTGGCTATTATTGCCTTGTTGATGAAACAATTTATTGTTTCTTCTTTGTGATTCTTTGTTGCCCAGCAGATAGGCCAGCGTGTAGAAAAGTTGATATCTAAAATTAAGAAATATTGATTTGTCTTAGTTTCTGAGAAGGGTTCCACTACGTCTAGCCCCCAGACCTTAAATGGTTCAGGGTCTGGTACTGGGTTAACTGTTGGCTGAGGAGCCTTGGTGCTGGCGTATTTCTCACACACTGTGCACTTTTTCAGAACATCAATTATGTCTTGTTTGAGATTGGGCCACCATACTAACTCTTTTAAAGTGAGGTATAGGTTATTAGTCTTTGTATGTCCTAGTAGGCAGTGATGTCTTAGTATAGTGTCAACTCTTTGTGCAAGTGGGATGTAGGGAACATGTTTATCCTTATTGATGCAGTAAACTGTGCCATTGAATACATGGAAATGTTTTTCATTCCTTACTAATGTATCATGGGTTAGTTGGTGTGTGGAGGGGTCTTTCCTTTTTGTCTTGTACTTAGTGTTATATAGGTTGGGCCAGTCAGGGTCCAGGTGGTCAGGATGATCCTCTCTTGGCTGACATAGCCTAGAGAGAGCATCAGCTGTGACCAGCTCTGCCCCTTTTTATATTGGATATCCATATTGAGCTGCTCCAGCAGGGACATCCATTTGGCTTGGCGCCTTGTAAGTACGTTCTGAGTTTTGAAATAGATTAAGGATTTATGGTCAGATAGTACTCAAATGTTTAAATGGTCTTCTAGGTAACATCTCTCCTTCTTGAATGTGTGGTATATTGCTAGTAATTCCTTATTGTGTATTGGGTACCTCTGCTCAGTGTTGGTTAGTTTTCCATTTTTGTAACATACTGGCAGGAAGTCTTGCTGACCTGGCTGGCAGATGCGCAGGACTGCGCCAATGGTGGTGTCACTGGCATCTGACTTGAGCTCGTAGCACCCGTTGTTATTAGGGTATTGCAAGATGAGTGATTTAATAAAAGCTTGTTTTAATAGTTGGAAATTCTTGTCACATTCTGGTGACCAGATGAATTTCTTTTTGGCATTACCCTTGGTTAGGTCATTGATTGGTGTGGTTAGTTTCCCACAGTCTTTGATGTATTTCCTTAGGTAAGCTACCATTCTGAGAAAGCATCTAACTTGTTTAACAGAGGTGGAACGTTGCATGTTATTTATGGATTTTATTTTATCTCGGTCTGCTTTGATACCACTGTCAGAGACAATGTGGCCCAAGAACAAGAGTCCATTTTCCATAAATTGGCACTTGCTAGGTTTTGCATAGAGTTTGTGCTTTGCAAGTTGATTGAATGTCTTTCAGAAATGTGTGAGGTGTTCCTCTTTGGTTTTTGAGAAATAGAGGATATTTTCAAGGTAGCATAATGTATTTGAGAGACTGTTTAGTGCTTGATTCATCCTTGTGACAAACATTGTGGGAGTGCTGGTCATCCCAAAGTTCATTATCCTACATTCAATTGATCCAAATTGTGCACATAACACAGTTTTTGGTATATATTTTTCTTTTACTTCAACTTGGCTGTAACCTGAGGTGAGGTCAATTTTGGAGAAAAATTTGGCTCCAGAGAGTCCTGCAAACAGATCCTCTATTAATGGAAGGGGATATTTATTCTTTACTATGCTTGCATTTAGTGCTCTTTAGTCAGTTACTAGGCAAAGAGTGCCTTCCTTTTTCTTTGCAAAAAATACTGCTGCCCCCACAGGGATTCTGATGGGCAATGGTGCCCTTAGCTAGGTTATCCTCAATGTGATTTTTTTGGGTTTGCGTCTCCATGGGGGAGATTCTGTAGAGGGGTGCAGGTTTGGGCATGGCCTTGCATAGATGAATGCCATGTTTGACCTCTTGTTTGGGGGTAGGTCTGTTAGCTCTTCTTTAAATATGTGGGTGTATTCTTTTAGGAGTGCTGCAAGTTCTGGGCACTGAATTTTGGTTGTTTGTATTTTATTGAATTTGGTGTACCTCATTATGTGGAGGGTACTGTCTTGGGTTGGACGTTCTGAGTTATCCTGATTTATGACTTGGACAAATACTGCGTCTCTTAGGATGAGATTTTTGGGTTCTTTGAGGATGCTGAAATTGACTCCATTGTGTTTGATGATCATTTTCAGCATTGACAATTCTTCTTCTCTAGAAACCCAGGCCCAGGAGAAGAAATCAAACCCCAAACCTGGATTCCTTTGGGCTGCCTGGCCTGTGGACCGCAGAACCGCCCACCTGCGTTTTTCTGGGATTGAGCCCCCACAAGCTGATACCAAGCGTATTGACCCATGCGGTACAAAGAGACAAACCAAATAAATCATCACACCAAATAGAGGATTAATCACAGCGCCTAATGGAGGCACTGATTTGGAAATTATTAGCTTCTCAAACTCAAAGTCTACACCAGCAACCAATCAAGAGCCAACCCAGGAAAGAGGCCCGGGCCTGCAACCTGGTCCCATGATCTTGACACTAAAGCAAGATAATCAGGCAGCCAAATTGAGATTCCTGACCAATGAAAGAACCCCCTGGCCAAGCGCCATTTTGTCGCCTTTGGACCCAAGCACCCAGTTCTCCCGGCCCTGGCCTTCCCAATGCCTTGATGGACCCCCCATGGAAAATGTTAAGTTTGGAGGGGGTACTATATAGACCCAAGGACCCCTGCACTCCAAACTTATTGTCATTTTTGAATAAAGATTATGTTAATTTGGCTCATACAGCTATTGCCTAATTTTATATTTGCTGTCTACCAATTCAGTTTAAGATCTCCTGTCCTGCCTGCCTGCCCCACTGCCCACTGTTTTCTGTCCTCCTGGAGTACCCTTTGGACCTGTCCACTTTACCAACTACCCTCTGAAGTCTTAATACAGAGAATACAACCTGTAAAAGATACTTGAACTTGATCCCCTGGCCCACATACAATCCACAGTTAGATACAACTGACAAGGCCTGTGGATATTTTCAACACCCAAGTTGTTCAGAGGGAAATTCAACTATCTCCCTGCCTACAATCTATTCATGGAACCACCTGTGACCCCAAAACCCATGCCTGCTTCCGCACCCAACCTCCCAACTGACCATACTGGCAAGCTGTTTGGGATTGTGTACATCACCCTCACAGGGGTGATTGACACTATAATCCTGGCCGCCGGCCCATGGCCTTGGATGGGAAAGTCTGCCTCATACCTTTTAAAGTTAGCTCCCCTCTTGTGGTGGACATTGCCTGTAAAAAAACTGGCCTGAGTTGCCCCTGAAAACAACAGGCTGGCCGCCCAAGACTGGATCCCTGACAGTCATGACCTTTGTTTTCCAACATACGCTGGGGTTCACTTGGGTGAACCAGTCCATGCCTGCTACAATGTTGTAGTTTATGTTGTTCATGACAAGTCCTTTGATGAACTTTTGAATGCCTTGGAGATCAATTCTGAAGGGAGCTGTTTTGCCTTTGAGTAGAACCTTTGATTTGTCTGCCATTCTGGCGTATTTGAAGTTGGATTTGACAACTGGTATCTTGTACTTGGTTGCAAATGGTTTGCTTACATGTTGTGTTGTGCACCAGATTCAAATAAAATTTTATGTGTATGTGATTTAAATTTGCATCAATAGACAAGAAGTTGTGAGTGATCTTTAATTTTTTATGTCCATAAAGATAGAAGATTGCAGGACACATGGAATGCAAGCAGCAAAGTTTGTGCCTTGGTACACTTTCTTGTTGGTTTGGGGGGAGACAGGGGGATTTAATCCTGTTCCCCCTCCTTTTTTCCCTGTTCCTCTGTTTTGGGACTTTCAAGGTCAGAGAATGTGGGTCAGATTCATAGTGGGTTGTTGTTTCAGCTTTGTTTACTTTGGTGGTGTCCTCTTTCTTGGGACGGGAGCGGTTTGTGCTCTGGCTGTGATTGTCTTTGTTTTTATTGGATTTTCTGTTGCTATTATTGGTGTTCTGGCGTTTGTTGCCATTGGGATTTTATCTGCCATTGCTGTTGGAGGAGTGGTTGCTGTTGTGTGCAGCATATTCCATACTTGCTGTTTTTCTGTGTGCTTGGCTTCTGCAATGAGCATGGGCATGGAGGTGTTGGCCTCTGGACAGATGAGGTTAGCAACTGATGGTCTAATTCTATTGATAAATGATGCTCTAGTGTGTACCTTGTCAGCTTGTGCTGGGTTTTGGATTTTGAAACATATCAATTTCAAATTTATTGATGTAAGCTGTGATAGTTGTCTTCTGAGGAAGATCTCTGAGCTGTATTGCAATATCTTGGAGGGATTTGGTGACACAGAAATTGTGGGTGATGTCTGTTTTGAACTCTTTCCAGTTATCAAGCTGGTTCTCAGTTTGTGAGCCAACCCAAATAGCAGATCAGTTAGCTGCAGACTTGTACAGGCACTTGCTGGCTTCCTGGACCCATTTTTTGTGAGGGATGTGGTTGGCGCAGAGTTTAGTAGCTAAGTGGTCCAGCCAGTTGATGATGTTTTCTTTTTTTACCAAAGAACTTGTTGATACCAATGTATTTGGTGTTGTTAACTTTGCCGGTGATTGGCATATGTGTGTTTGTTTGTGGCTAGAGAGAGCAACTGTATTGAATTATCTTGGCGCATGCTTTGGGCATGACCAGTCCTTTGAATACAGTGCATCCACTAGGTATATCTTCATAAATGTTGTGGGTGTGTAAGTACATCTTCCAGGTATCCTGAGATGTAGCCTGGTTTGGTACGTGAGCAAAGGTGGGCAGGTTCTGTTCAGGCATTCTTTCTTTCATGGGTGTGGTCAAAAAACTGTAGCTGCTACCAGTGATGAGGAGCTTAAAGTTAAGACTCTTGAATACAAAGAAATATAATTAAAATAACGAGTTGTGTGAAGCATGGCTGTTTTCTTTAAGCCGTTCATATTCAAATCTTTGGTCGGGTGCAATGTTAAAAATCTTATACATGAAGAAACTATAGATGGATCAGATCTGATGGGAAATCTGCCACCAGAAAGATGAGTGACGGAACATCTTCCTGCCCTTGGTGAAGCTGGCCCCAGGTGGGTGAGTAATAAAAACATCTTCCCCGGGATACTTTGGCATGGTGGATCCAGATCAAGCTTGCTGTGGACTGATGGCTCCCAGAGCATCGTTTACTGGGGTGTCTCTTGGATCTCAAGCCCTTGGTGATCCCAAACTCTAGGTTGATCTGACCTGATCCCTGGATTGCTCCTATCCCTACTAGACTTTGTAAAGCAACTCAGGCTTAATAGCTAGGGCAGCGTCAGAGTTGAGATGGTGGCTCCTTTTCTTAAAAGGAGCCACCCATCTCAGATCCAGAGACGGTTCCAGAAAATTGTCTAGGGTACAGGTTTTCCGGAGTCATCTCCATACATAGCCCCAGAAGGGTTCTTTCCAGATTTTTTTAAATAAAATTACATCGCAAATATTTTCTATTCTAAAAATTATAAAACAAGAGTTCAGATTGGATTTTATTTCAAAAGATTGATTTAAACATATATATGCATCCGGCTCGTCCAGAAAACAGAAAGCCTTCTTTGACCTTCTTCTAGGAAGTTTCGGACTCACCCAATGTAGGGGATCCAAAATCTGGACGCGGGGAAGGGAGGACAAATGATTGCGGCAGATGCTGTAGTTGTCCCTTTTCTGGGCTGATGCAGCCCTATTTGTAGCTACCTGGTGTACTGCTGAATATATCCAAAGGGTTGAATTCCTGGGTGATCAAGGGCATGCCCTGGCCTGGGTTATAGGTGAGCACCTGGATCCAGAGTAGTCTATAGAGTCCCCCACTCCACCCAAGGTGGGTGGGGATGTTGCACCCCAAGTGTATCGGCCAGCCTGGCATCAGACGATTTGGGCCTAGCCTACCTATATCACCAGCTGGTCAGATAGGCTCCAGTATTCCATGCGATCTATCATCTCTTGAAATCGGTACCTTTACCTAGCCCACC
Source organism: Entomophthora muscae (assembly GCA_014839935.2). NCBI lineage: Eukaryota > Fungi > Entomophthoromycota > Entomophthoromycetes > Entomophthorales > Entomophthoraceae > Entomophthora > Entomophthora muscae. The sequence goes on along the minus strand of QTSX02000238.1, from coordinate 74,061 downwards.
CAGGCCCCTGGCCTCAAATTGGTAAATCAATTGGTGGCGTTTGGGAATAGAGGGTAGTCCCTGAACCTGTAGTGGTGGGATGTTCCACATATGATTTTATATTTGGACCCTAGTTGGACCCTTGTTTTGGCTTCAAGGTTAAGTGGTCCTGGCCAGATTATCTATGGGCTGGGAACCAGCGTGTTGCTCTTCTGATCAAGGCTGTTCCCGTTGCATGCTAGGGTGGCTTATAGCCTTACCCGGGGTGAAGTACGATTAAACGAGTTGGGAAACATGTACTTAGTCCGCCACGGCATGATATCTTGTGTAGATTCTTTGTTGATGTATAGTTGAAATTCTCAATAAAGCGAACGGTAGATGGATCAAGGATGTGGAAATCGGTTGATAGAATGCAATCGACATAATAAAGCTCATGTTATGATATGTGACGGCTGGCGGGAAGAGCTCATCCCGCCTGCGGTTGGTGGGATGGCTAGAAATAGCTTATTTGGAACTGGGATTTGGCAGACTATATCCAAGCACAGCAGTTTGATATATAACTGGAAGCGAGGCCACGTTTATGGATTCTTGTTTGATATCAGATGCTTCGTTTCAAGTGCACAGAGGTTGGATTAGTAATCGATTCTAGAAAGGGAAGTCATCTTGATTAGTAAGGGCGCTGAGGTTGAATGGACATTTGGTATTTTAAATTGGAAGTTTAATGAAAGAAAACCACGTCTGTCCACGGGTTCCTTTGAACTCTTGGATTTAAATAGTGTTTCATTTTGACTGATTAGTTGTTATCTACGAGCAGGTAGGGCAGGACGAGGCGGGGCTTTGGGTTTGTCAGAGCTAGCAGGACGACTAGGCACTTGCTAAGAGAGATCAGAAGGATAAGCAGGTGTGACTTACCGGACGAGCCGCCGGAGAAGGTGCATTGTCTGGTGATGGTCTGGGAGGTATTCTTGGGCCTCCGTTTAGAGAAGCATTCAGAGTGGATGACAGTTGTGAAACACTAGATGCGCCAAGTGTAGAAGGCTTTGAAGGAACGGTGGGACGGGAAGCTGATTGCCTGTCAGGGAGTATAGAGGAATGACTTACCGTTGTTCTGGTAGGATGTAGTAGGCCGAGAGGGAATGGAAGGCGGAGCCTTGGTATCTTCTTGGGCACTAACATTCCTGCTGTGCGTCCTGGCTGGACCAGAAGAAGCCTTTATGTGTGAGAAAGAAGTTAAAAGGATTACCTGACGTGCCGCAAGCTCTGCCTTCCAGGCGGGTTGGGCGGATTCAGCGTTGGAAGTTATAGGACGAGGCTTAGGAACAGGGCGTGGTGGATCGGCACGAGCAGGTTCTGAACGGACTGGTTCCGGAATCACCTACGTGGTTAGATTGGAAACCTGCGTCTTTACTCTAGCAGGCTCCCGAGCTGGTGGAGGGGAGGCTGGGGCTAGCTGAGGAACCTCTTGGAGATAGTTGGAGGGGACCCACGACTGAACACCATCTCTCAAGCCAAGCCACCAGCCATTGTCGTCCTTTTGCAGGATTTCGAAGACATCATCTTTTTTGAATGAGCCCTCGGTGCCACCGTCAGCAGTGAAGTCATAAATAGCTTTATATTGAGGATTAGACGGTGGAGGTGGGGGAACAGGGCGGGGGGGTAGAGCTGCAAGTACTCTGGCACTGGATGGAGCAGCCTTGGAAGTGAGTTGTTATACAGAGGGGGCTATACCTTGGGAGTAGGTTTTGGTTTGGAATAGCTTGGTTGGGAGACTGGCTCGATTCGAACACAGGGGGGGTCGGAAACTAGAAGCGTTAGAGATGAAGGGTGGTTCGAGTACCGCTATCGGGTGGCTGGCCAGATCCGACAGTGACAGTGTGATTCTTGTAGGTGTCGAACTTGACTTCAGTCTCATCCTTGATGAACTTGATGGTGCCAGTCTTGTTTGATTTTTTTGCATATTCGATGCTAAAGGTCAGGCGACTAAAAGGAGCGGGTTACCTTGAAGCAATGTCGATGGTGAGACGGCCTTGGCTGGCAGTGTTCAAATGGGTGCATATTTCCGTTTTAAATATCGAAGACAAGACCAGATCAATGTCCCCTTGGACGTGGAGGACCAACCAGTCATCTCGCAGTGTGGAAACACTTACTTTGTTGACGGAGCCAAAAGCTACCTTACGCTCTAGTTTGATTTGAGCAAGCTTCTTTTCCATAACCGTCACAAGGATATATATGGCTTTAGAAGAGACAATCATGATCCTGGGGCTAGGCTTGCTGGAGCGCAATGGACGAGGAATCAAAACTTGGACCTTGGCACTAAAAACGGCTAGTTCGTCAGAGGGCATGTTGGCAGCAGAGCGCAAGGCAGCTCCGGGAGCAAGGTTGACATCCAAGTAGTCGCCATGGAAACGCCGCATGCTGAGAAGACTAAACCGACGCCTCTCCTTGCGTGAAGCCAAGAGAGAGTGGCTGGAATCGCGAACGCGGAGCTGCAAGAGCTGGTCCTTGTTCTTGCGGAAGCAGCGCTGAATCTTGGCTGCGCATTGGTTGCGGTATTCCAGAAGGCGTCGCCATGCTCGCTGGATGCGGGCGGCCATGTTGTGCCAATATTTGTCGCGGAGACTTTCAAGCGACCAAAGCTGAAGGGTAAGTGTGAACATTTAAATATTACCGTCTCGGGATGACGAATGAAGGCCTTGGTTACGCCAAGCTGCCACTCTTCCTGGGGAATACCGACATCCTTTAAGATGGTTTCGGTGCCCGAGCGTGCGTCGCCACGCCACGTGTACTCTCCCGCGTACGATGTCTTCTTAGACAGCAGGAAGAAGCGCTCGACAAACTTTTCAAATGTTTGGCGCGATGCAAAGCCTGCCCGTCGAACACGGATGTTCTCGCACAGCCCGAGGTACTTGACTTGATGGAGCGACATGGCTCGGTCGTAGTCCCTGGGGCTTTTGGTGGCATTGGGTTTAATGCAGCGAATATAGGAAGGCTGAGACCGCATTAGGTTCGAGACGAGTGCGCCTGCCGATGACTTGATGCGATCGCTGGCGGTGGGGGGACGGCGCTTCGAATCAGTATCCACTTGGTCAGGGAAGATTGACTGGATGAATTTTGAGCCACTAGACTTGACCAAGTTTAGGATGTCTTTACTAAGCTGATCCCTGTTCTTCTCGGTCATGCCGCGTATCTCGTACGAGACATCTCCGGCATAATGGCGGACCACGAATGCAGTTCCGCGCTGCTCCAAATGAGGATTGGAAGAGCACGGCCCCAATCGCTGGGTGAAGCTGGCATCGGCCGCCTGAGGGTCTGCATGGGCGGTAGCGCATGCATCATTCATGGCAGCGAAGATGCCTGGAGGACGCTTTTCTTCAATTAAGTCACATACAATCTTGTTGTCAAAGAATTTAATTGGAGTCCACTGAATCATCTCCTTGACGTATTCGTCTTGCTCAGCTTTAAGTGTCAGCTCAATAAAGATCTGCTGCAGCTTCTCATTGACGTAGTTGATGCACAGCTGCTCAAAGCTGTTGAAATCAAAGATCTCAAAGCCGTAGATATCTAAAACTCCAACTACCATGTCCGAAGCACCTCGTTGCTTTAAAGCTATATTGATGCGTTCCACAATCCAGTCAAACAGCCGATCATACAAGGCCTTGGCTAACCCATCACGCACAGACGCCGCTTGATCTGGATTGAGTGGCACATCATACACCGATCCGCGCCGGCCTCCGCGCTGCGTCTCCATCACCCGCGATACCAACGTCTTCTCAAGCATATTGCTATCCGTTTCAAGCAAATAGCTGATAAAGTCCGTAACATTGGGATCAGCAACATAGCTATTGCCGTTATCCCCTTCGGTAAAGGAGGTGTTGCCCAGCCATAGAATTGTGGCAAGGGCCTGGTGAATCCCACGCTGCTCTTCGTCAGAAAGCCCAATCACCTGCATGGCTTCAAGTGTGCCATGGTACTCCTCCACATCATCCATGCCATCCACATCCAAACAGCCACTTTGGCTGGTATAATAGTAACTCTCCGGTCCATTAATTCCAAACAAGTCTGAACAGATCAGCAAGAGATTCTCAGTCAACTACCTTTGAATTCTTGAGTTGCACCTCGACAAAACTGATAAAATATGTGAAAGTTCCTCTCGTTTTTGATTTGCGAGATGACTCGATTCTAAAGAACAGTCAGCGTAGATCCAAGCTGCAGTACTCTACTTTTTCCAAGAGGTAGTTGGTGATGTGAGCCCCAGTTGGTTCGCCATTAGAATTGAATTGGATCTCCAAGTATTTCCCCTATTCGAGCCACTGAGTTTAATTGGGAAGGGCGGAAACTTACGTGCCGACTCGAATTGTTGTTACGTAGAGTCTTGGCACACCCGAATGACTCTAGGAGCGGATTGGTAGCAAGAACCATATCCTTGACTTGTTGGATCGCATGGAATTGCCCCCCGACACGGTGGCGATGTAGCTCATTATCTAAGCCCAATAAATAACTGAACCCTGAAGATAGTTTAGATATGAAAGATGTACCTTCTTGGCCGCCTCTATTTTAAAAAACAAGCACGGGCTTTAACAAACAGATCTAGAGCGAGCGAACATACCTGTTTTTCCAGCGCCAGATTCCCCACTGAAAACCGTCATTAGCTTAGGGCCACTTTTTGATTTAAAAAATTAGTTACCTAATGATGATACACTGATTTTTCTTTATAGCTCTTAAGATTATAGTATGCACTCTCGGCAATAGCAAACACATGGGGAGGCATCTAACCAAAACCAAGCTTCAATCCCCAATATTACGAAGAAACTACCTCAAGCCGATTCTTCCCTATGTAGGAGTTCAATATCTCATCGGTATACAGCCCCAGATCCTTAAAGGGATTAACACTGATCAGAACATGACCAATATAGGTCTAAGTGGTTAATATTTGCAGATGAGATAATGAAGTTACGTAGATGTCTCCAGCAAAGAACCGCTTCTCAAGATTGGTGTTGATCTCATCATTGTCCACCTTGGACAGCAGGGTCATGTCGGAGACACCCACCTGCTTCCGCTTGAAGCTCTCCGTCCAATCGGCTTTCTTGGGGGCTAACAAAACATTGCATTATGAATTCGAACCCTTGGAGATAAAAACTCAGATAGTGTTGTTACCATGCTGTTTGCTGAATATACTTTGAGACTAAAGCAATGTTGAACAGTCTTTAGCTGTATGAACAAATGCAAGCAATTATTGGGCCCCCAACAATAATGGCACTGATGTCACATTATATATATCGCAGCCCCGCTTCCCCAAGCACGGTATATAAAAATTGGATTCAAATGCAATTTTTTAACCCGCTGGAGAAGCGCATAACGAAGGTAGGGTTGGGGAGGTCACAGCTTTTCCTATCAAAATAAATATTAAAATAAAAGTTTATATTTATAAAAGTGGTGACCTTTCAACCCAAATAAGACGGATTTAAGGTTGTCATTTTTGGTTCTTGACGTCAGGATGTTTTGTGGCACCACCTCTAGCTCGTTTCAAGTGTTGAATGCAGATCCCATCCTAAACAGCTTTCCTTTGGTTTACTTGCATAAACGCATCATGCATTGTTCAAATTTATCGATCCAGCAGCTGCTTTTCTGTACCCTCAATCTTCACAGAACTCTGCCATACTAACACCAAGTTCCCCATCGCTTCATAAAACCAATCCTATCAAAGCAGAAAACCTGATACATCCAAGTTGAACCACTACCCCAATTTAATTAACCCTCAGCTTCCTTCCAATCTCCTGGATTCTATGAATGCCATGCTTCAACGCTGCAGACTGCTTAAGATGATCCACATTCACCAAAATAAATTTTAAACCAAATGATTCGAATCTCAGCTCCCGTCCAACCTGGAAATCTATACTAGCCATCACCCTAAGCTACAGTGTTGCAATTGAACCAATGAGAGTTCAGTATTTTAGGGAAATAAATAAAAATACACATAAAAACATCATGTGCAGATTCACCAGGGATCATTACACAGGCACAATATAAAAACGTGAATATAGATAAAACGAAAGGGGAAATAGATCCTTCCAACATTCTTAATCTCACAGGCTGCACCTTCAAGAGTATTCAAGCCCACAGAATGGGTATGAGACAGCACCCAATATCAAACTTGTTTGGGTTATAAAAGTAAAGCTGGGGAATATCTTTAAAAAAATCTGTCAAGGCAAGAGAAATACCTGAGTATATCCATGACCAAGCTGTTCAAGCTAAGTAAATGGACCTATCCTATAGAAAGGTTGATAAGCAGCTCAAGAAATTTACCTCAAGCTCCAGGAAACCAGCCTGGTATAAAAATTACCCAATACCAGGCTATCCTAATGAAACTACTGCTTGAGATGACCAACCTATTGTTAGAATAGTCTCAAAAAGTTGGTTTATAGCTGCCAGTGAAATTAGGGAGACTTAAGACTATCCTGGATATTGTCAAGAGTTCACCCAGTTTGAGAATTTCAATCATGATGCTTGGAAACTCAGTTTATTTGCATGAATCTGATGTCCTTAAATCTGCCTTTTTGAATGACCAATGCAAATCAACCCAGATTGATCCCATTTCTTATTAGGGCTTCTCTGATCCTAGTTACCCCTCACCACTTCCTGCTTTGTGGCCACATTAGTCCAATTATACCTTAAAGCTAAAAGGGCTTACTTTCCCCCTAAAATACTATATAATGATGGCATTTGTAAATAAAAACTTTAACCAACTTAGATTTAATATTTTTCTTTTGGGTTAAAGCTAAAGAGCTTTATATTTTTCTGTCTTTAAAAAAGCTCAAGATACTTGCTCATTTCTCTAATTTTCTAAACAACTGTATCTTCTGTTGTTTAAAACCTTTCATGAAAAATCGCTATTATGTCTCCCTAACTGGGGGCAGAGCCAACATAACAAATCTGGTGCTCACTATAGGGGCTAATAGCTCTATGGTTCCTGCATATTTGCTCACCATCCAACACATGCCGCCTTTTCAGGCACTCCTGATACCCGCCTTGCCTATCAGAAAACAGCTGGTGTTTAGCTCAAATAAACAGGATACCCCTTTATTTGGAGTTACATTGATCCTTCTTATTTACCCATTATTGTGGGGAAAGCTCTCTGCCAAATTACTTATACTGAGCTGGCAGCTATTGCCCAGCATCTTTCTGGGAGAAATAATGTCTCTACTTAATCATATGCCATTTAATTGTTTTTACAGCTGCACCAGCAACAGGATTGTATTATTTCTGTTTTCCATCTAAATAAAGGTCATTTTCAGTCCATCCAACAAGCCATTGACTCTCATACTAGCTAAATTGCTTCATGGTATTGACCGCTCAAAGCGCAAGAGGTGGCAAAGTCAAGGATTGGCCAAGCATTAAGAGATATTGGGATATGAACCAGGCCATCAGTCAGGAATGAGTACTGGCTGGTGCAGGTGATACCAAGAATTTGATTGACCTTCCTCCCCATGCCCAGAAACTCATGGGTGGCATGAACTAGGGTACAGCAGCTTCCAAAGCCTCAGCCCTAAGAAAAGTCAGATCAGATGCAAGCAGAATTACAGCCTAACAAATCTATATTGCTTAAGATAGAGCTATATTTGCTCCTATTTTTTGCTTCTGAGTTGATTATGTTTATGTCAGGGTCATCTATCATGATGATCCTAACATTCATCCCTCTGAAAATACTGAATTTAATGAGGGTTTGTGGTTGGGAAATAGTGTAATTGAAACACAAGTGTAAGGTCTGAAGGCTTGGGGCAAATTGGTGTAAACTAAGGCCTTTAAACCAATAATATTTATATTGGTTAAATATAAAAAGATAGGTAAGGTTTGCAACAATAACTGCACTAGGGCTCCTAAAAGCTTATATGAAGTGAAGTAAGGACTAAGGCAATTCATTAAACCTAAGAAAATAAAGTAAAGACCAGCCTTGATGACTGAAGACTTAGTTAAAAAATCAATCTCTAAGTCTGGGTAGTGATCAGCGCTAACTGGAGGATTGAAACTGGCAACAATTAAAGTGTGGTTACCACTATAAAAATTCCCCAACTGGTAAAATATTAGTCAAATGGAATCATAAACTTAAGATGGGAAAGATACAAGATAAATTTTCAAAGAGAAAAGAAAAAACCCACAAAACCTAACAAGTACCTTTTTAGGGTGCAAGTCAAACAATCTCAACTTAAGTTGAGACTGAGTTTTGGGGTGCTGGAATGGGGGAATGTGGTTGACCAGAAGTGGTTAGGTATGCTTACTGTTGGGCAGAAAAAAAGCAAATTGTGTTGAGACCTTCTTAACTTTAAAAAGTTAAGTAGAAGGTAAAGGAGAAAGAAAAAGAAAAGCGGTTGATTGTTTGGCTAGGCCAAAAGAAGAGCAAAGACGGCAGAAGAGCGGGAAAAACTTGGTCTGAAGTGCTGGCGTAAGTAAGCAAAAAGCAAAAGGTAATCAAATTTGGACTTGGTTCAAACTAAATTATCATATAGGTACCCTGGTTCAATAATTATTCACAACATAAAGGTAAGTTCAGACTTAAAAAACTAACCATTAATAGGTTAATTTCAAACTGTAAAGATGAGGAAGTGAAGGGAAGGGAAGTGGAAGTGGATAGGCCAACTGTAGGGGTCAAAAAGATAAGAATAAACATGATATTCTAAAAATAATACTAGCAGCATAAAGTAATGAAAAAAAGAATCCTGACAACAAGGGTTAATGGATCGAAATGATTTAAAATGTAAGAAAAACATATAAAGAGTCAACATTAGGCTTTATTATTGATCTGACATCCATTCTCAAACCAAAATTCAAACCCAGAACCTTTAGACGCTCTTTATCTTCTGGTTCATATCTATGTTTAAAAGAGAAAATTAAGCTCCAGCATGAAAATTTCAGCCAATAAGGTGTTATGACGAGCTTGGGTGATGTTAGCAACCTCTAGCAGGAGCAGCAGGCTCTGAAAAGCCCAAAACACCCATTGTAAACTGTATTAAGTTATTTGAAACTATAGCTGATGATAACCAAAACCAAACCACCTCCCAAGACCCAAATTTTCAGTTGAAGTAAGTTTAAGACTTACTGGTGATGAGAAGAGCTGTTTTGAACTGTTTAGAGATACTTTTTTTTAGACTTCCTTTGCACAACTGCTCAGTTTCAGGTTTAATTTCCTTTCCAATTTCCCCAAATCAATTTCTATATAAGCTTCTGAAATTTTTTAATCATAATCACTCAATCAATAAAAGGTTTTTACCCAAACTTAAATATTTTTATTGCTTGTAAGACCTTTATAATTTCTCTCATGAAACTTCTAATCTTACCCCATTTTGGGGAATCAGGCTTAAATGGGTTACTCTAAGTTTGTTTTGTAATTTAGTGCAATTGTCTGTTCAGATGGAAACACACCCCAGGACAAAAACCAGCACAGAGTACTGCAATAACGGGAGGTGAGCGCCAGTGGTGCCTGGGAAATGGTACAAAGCCTCATTGTTCTTGACCAATCCTCCCACCAAGCAATAAGCTCAATCTGTGTCAACCAACCCTGTGGAAACCAGTCTGTTTCATCCTTTTTCTTCTGTTTCTTTGCTTGCCTACTTGGGATTGTACACCTTCCTTGGGTGTTTCAATCCCTTATTTGGGGATACCAAATCCTAGGAGAGTTCTTGTACCTGGTTATGGTTTCTATACCTATAGGTTCTATGATCACCAGGTTAAACCCTTCTGCCTTAATCCACCATGTTGGGAGATTATTTCCTGAAGAGTGGGTTCCTGACAGTTTATCACTGCAGCTTTGAAAACTAATACATGTAATTTCTCAAGTAAACGTTGTCTGGCCTGTAGGCTGCCAAAAACTGCTGGTTGATGGGATCATAAACTTAATGGGTTGAATTCAGATGCCAAATAAATTTAATTCTTGTCAGCCAACCAGAGAAAACTGGGCTTCAACCTAGAGACTATTAAGGCACTCACTACCCTTTCAAGATCTTGGTTTCTGATGGTACATTTCCTAGATAAAGCTAGATTGCTCCCCCAAAACAATTTACCAGGAATTTCATTTGAGGCTCTGGGCTTCTGTGGTAAACCTAGCTGCCAAAGAATTTATGAACTGGGTAGTTGCCTATTGCTGTCAGGGAATCAACCCTGAGCTGCTGGCTCACTAGCATCTTGTAACTGGCAAGTTGTGTTTATGTGGGCAGAGCTCACCAGAGGATTGGTGTTAACTTAATGAAGTAGGACATTGATTTACCCACCCATGATCACAGGCTTGCAGCTGGGACAATAGTGTCTATTAATCCTGTGAGAGTAATTTATACAATCCCAAATAGCTTGTTGGTATGGTCCAGGGGAAGCTCAGCGGCAGATGCAGGCATTGGTGTCAAGAATATTCCTGACAAAACCAACCAAAACAACAGCATTTTGGTTACCATTGAGTCTAAAACTCAAAAAAAATGCTGTAAATTCAGAACCTGAACGTAAAAATACAGGATTTTCAAATCCTTGGTCCAAATTTCAAATCACTTTAGCAGCCAACTCAGCTGAGTAAAAAATAAAATATTTAATAAAATCAACCATTTAATTTGACTTTTTTGATTTATTTAAATTGTAAATTTTTGAATCCCTTGAGCAGATAACTCAACTAACAAAAGACAAAACTCAGCAAACAAATGCAGGATACATGGATTGGAAATGCGGGATTCTAATGTATGATTTGAGATTTCCTGTATTTCAAACAAATCATAGACATCATGTAAAACTTAACAAATCTGAATTTGTGGGATTGTCAAATCCAAGAACCAAATTTCAAATCAAAAATGAGGTGAATTTGAAATAAACATAATTTATGGGCATCTCAAAAAGGATATCAAAGGATCTAGAGTGATTTGTGATAATTCTTTTAGGAATCATAGAAATTCTCAAAAATTGCCCTATTTCATTTTAGGACAGCTAAAATTAGATGCTTGATTAAAGTAGATTTTAAAAAATGCTAATAATAAAATAGAATTATATATTACAATCTATCTTATTACATTGTCTTTTCCTTGATGTGTTGATAGTTCATTTGCTGTTGATAATGTGCTTGCGTTTAATTGGATAGTTTCACCTCCAGTTGCCTTAGCAATAGGAAATCAAGTTGCCTCCCCAATACCAGCTGTGGTTGTGGAGGCTACTTGATTTCCTATTGCTAAGGCAACTGGAGGTGAAACTATCCAAAATCAAACGCAAGCACATTATCAACAGCAAATGAACTATCAACACATCAAGGAAAAGACAACATGATAAGATAGATTGTAATATATAATTCTATTTTACTATTAGCATTTTTTAAAATCTACTGTAATCAAGTATTCTTAATAGCAATACATTAACACTTTTGTAGTAAACTGATAGTTTATCTCCCCCCTTCCTTCCTTGAAAAGAAGTTTTATGGCCCCTGGCTACACCAGGGGCCAAAAAACTTTTTAAAAATTTCTGCGTCATCAGGAGGGTAGCTCATATATCATTATATGGTTTTATGGCAGCTATATTAATGATTTAGAGTGCAAAATATTGCATTGTTTCCAGTTTAGACAATTTTACATTTCACTTAATTTTATGTCTAAACATGGTTGTTGAGGTTGGATTTTTCATTTGATTTTATCCAGAGTGGAGCTTCTTGATTTGGGTTGATTTGTTCTAGTTTCTTACTATACATTCAATTGGATTCCAGTTCCCGCAATTAATATCTGAGTTTACTAGTGGCATTCAAAAGTGATTTGAAATTTAGTTCTTGGATTTGACAATCCCGCAATTTCAAAAAACATAGTAAACTTAATGAAAATGGTTAATGGATTTGAACGCTTTATAATATGATTTGAGTTAATTCATTTTTTCCATTGGAAATGTGCAGTTTGACTTGAAATTTGCAAAGTGTTTACAAGTTCCCACATTTTCAAATATTAAATAAATACTCAAAGAATTCAATTTAGTTAAAAAAGGCTATCCCGCAAAAGTGATTTGAAATTTGGACCAAGAATTTGACAATCCTGCATTTTGACGTTCAGGTTTTGAATCTACAGTATTTGCAGCAGTTCCCCCTGATTTGGCAAACTACCGCAAAACAAAAGCCAAAAGAAAAAGAAAATAAAAATTCTAATTCTTTGATTTTAAGCTTTTATAGGCTGACTGTGGGCCGTGTGGCCAGCTGTCTGCAGACCACACACCCAGCCAGCCAGCAGCAGGCAGCACACACCCCACAGCAGAGCCGTCCACCCCCACTGAATGGGGAAGTTTCCAAAGCAGGAAAAAAAGGCATCCCCAACACCCAATTTGGGGGGAACTGCTGCCCAAATTTAGAATTTACCAAATTTTTATGGGGTTTACAAGCAGTCCTACCAAGCAATTAATGCAGTAACTGCAGAGATTTAATTTGGATGCATGAAAGCATCCAAATGTTCACCAACTCAATGCAAAATATGGATTAACAATTCATCAGCTACAAGCCCATTTTATCCCCATTCCCAAAAGGGAATTCCAGACAACTTCAAGTGTTTGGGGTTCCCTGTTCAATGTTTTCTATTATTCATGCCCCATCAAGGCTGATAGTATATAATAAAGCCAAGTCACTTGATGATAGTTTGTGCTATCATTGAGTGAAATTACCCCTCAATAGAATCACATAAATCAAAACAAACTTAACCCACAAGAAGTCAAGATACTAAGCTTTATCAACCCTTCCCCAGGACTAAAGGAGATGAACCACCTTATCTTCTTGGCTGTCCCCACAGCCTGCCTCAGGATTAGGGGCCATCAATACTATCAACCACATGGGCCATTTAAAGATCCTACCAATGAGTACTTTTATAAGGAGCCAGCACAGCTCAACTCCTCCAATCAGTACTCTTGGCCCACACTGGTTTTGCCCCAATTAACTCAGTTCATAGCCATCTACACCATGGTGTACTATGTACTTATGTATTTTGCTGGTAATTTCAGCTGATTTAATGTCCACACTAAAGTGTTTTGATAGGTAATGATGGTTTACCCCATTGTAACAGCGCTCACTGGGTTCCAAGTTGCAAACTTGGGACCATACCTTGCTATAATACTCCCCCAATTGTTGGATATTTACATTAGTCTGGGGGTGGCAGGAAGTTCCATATATAATTGATAGGCAGGGAGGAAGTTGTACTTATCTCTGAATAGTGTCAGGGACCCAATTAAAAGGAATAAATTCTCAATCTTGTGGGTGAGGGCCCCTAGATTCAGTCCTGCTATTAAAGACCCAATGGAAACTGTCATCATGGCCAAGTGACTAAACTGCCCTAGGAAGGCAAATATCTTCATCAGGAAATTAAACCTTCCTAGTAGATAATAGACTACCAAATATACTAACAGGTAGAAGGAAGCATTAGGTCTGACCAAGGAAGAGTTGGCATTGGGAGGCAAAGGAGTAGTACAACCATAATCAAAATTTGTTACCCAATGTCCTGAGGGATACTTGAAATAACTGTGGACAAGTGATTCTTGTTGGTGAGACTCATTGGGTGAGAAATTTCTCTAATTAGTAGTGCATTTAGGTCCTTCTAATACCAAGGCAAGAATTGGAAGTAAGATTAGACCTAGAGCAGGAATAAAATTCCTTTCAAGGTTCTAGAGGAGTGTCAAGATAAGTATGTGTGCAAGAAGATAGTGTGTGAAAAAATAGGCTTTATTGCCAGAACAATATTTTAAGTACCCAGAATGGCTACTTAAATACTGTTTATGAAAAGATGAATAGAAGTAAGGGATCAATGAGTATCAGAGGGTGAAAAACATGGTTTTACTGAGTGGAACCAAAAGGAGAGGATATTAAAGCAGGCATTCTTAACTTGATTGGAGATTATTCTCAAAAACCAGAGGAAACAGAGGGGGAAAAGGAGACCAGAACCTATAATTGTAGTCATAGTAGCAGGCAGGAAGAGTTCTGAACTGCTGTTGTTATGGTTATTGCTTTTTGGGGTCTTATATTCAGATGATTAGGTTGAGAGCAAAAATGGTCAGAAATGCAGCCAATCAAAGGGAAAAAAGTAAGTGATTATTCTGTTTCCTTTAACCTTTTGGAATCAAAATCTTAAACCAATTAGGGTAGTTGTAAATAAAAAAGTAAACTAAATTTAAATTCAGTCTTTGAGCTAACACTAGGTCTTTTTTTAAGGTTTTGAGTTTGATCCCCATCTGGGTCAATACCTATTGATTCCTTAATGTATGGTACATTTAAATATGTTGTTTGCTCTTCTTTTTTTACTATTATATCACCCATAGAATTAATGTAGTCAGGGACAAAATCCCTGACAAACAGGTGGGGCTCATTAATGTACCAAGGGTCCTTCCTGTTGAATCTGGTTAACGCTTTAGTTTGGGCCTTGGAATCTCATGCTAATATCTTGTCAGATGTGTAATATTTATATTAAGGCTTAAAGGGGTATTATTTAAAATGGACAGGATCAAAAAAGCACCTAGCAGGCAATAAGTAGCTAGCAGGGAGGCAGGAAGATTGGACAATTTTTGAGTTAACTGGCAGATGACTAGGATAAAATAAGGCAACAATTGGGGAAACCAATATCTTAAAACCTTTATTTAAAAATGACAATGAGGGTTGATTGTGGATTGTGGATTGCAACTAATTATACTGTGCTTCCAGGCCTGATCTTCTGATTGAAATTCTTGAGCTCAGGCGGGTTGGCGCTGGGGGTCTTAGATGGCGGGGGTGGCATTTGGCACTGGCAGTTTGTCATTGGCCACATCTAGATAATAAGAATTTGAATCCTTCTGTTTGGCAACTTGGTTATTGGCACTGGACAGGTGTTCAGGCTCAGTGCCACTTCCTGGGCTTTGGGCAGGTTCAGGGCAACTCTCATTGGTAGACTCATGCATTTAACCAAGCAAACCGCCAGTGTAAATTGTTGACACCTCAGGGAAACCTTCAGAATCAGGCACTGGCAGTTTGCTCACAAATCCCTGTGGTGTAGTTGAGGATTTGGATCCTGGCAGATTGGCAGATTGGCAATGAATTTATCAATCAGTTGCGGGCTGTCAAGTTCCCAGTCTTTGGAACTGGCAGTTTGCAAAGAGTTTTGTTCAGGGTTTGACCCTGGCTCAATAATTTGGGGTTTGGGTGCAACAAAAGTGTCATTCCTGACAATTACTCAGATGACCTCTGTCTGGTTACCTCTCACTCATGATGCCTGGATTTTGTGCACCTGCTTGCCCATTGTTTTAGGGATATTCATTTTATCTTATTTCTCTCTTATATTGCTATTTTTAAGGCTACTCTCCTCATTTTCATTCAAGTGCTTTGGGCTACTCTTGACTGGGGCTATCTTATTAAATGATATTTACTGCCATTTTTGAGCTCCTGATTCCAACCTGGCACTGACTACATTATCCAGCTAATACCTCTCACTTTGATTCACTGCCACTAATAGCTTTTCTAACAATCCTGTGCACTATTAGAGTTACATCAGAGCCCTGAAGCAAGCTGTCTCCAAGCTTTCCAGGCCCAGACTTGAGCGCAAAACACACTTGAGCTTATATATGACAATCAATGTGATTTCCTCTGTTCTTAAGAGTACCTGACCTCAGATGACAACACCATTAACCAAGAACCCTCTGCCTATCTAAGGTTAGCATTATTACTTTTGAAAAACCACCCCTTAAATGGTGAAAATTCATAGACTCTATATTTTGCTGTTGGGAATAATAATAAAAGCTCTATCCCAAAGGACCACTTTTTCTGTGGATGCCTAGCTGGTGGCCAGACTGAACAATCTCCCTGCAGATTGATCAAGTTAATATTTTGTATCCCAACTGACATGGCACCCCAGGGCTTGTCAGATTTGCAGCTGGGATCCAAAATCACATATTTTGATTCCATCTCTGCCAACAAATCCAGATTTGCTGTTCCAGATGATGTTCTTTTCATAGCTGTTAGTATGCACACATCAAATTAAAATTAAAGCAAACTGAAGTCATCACAAATATAAATAATAAAATGCACACTAACAGAGAATTGAACATGTAAAGCCCTGGCCAACCTACCCCTCTAAATAGTGTAATAGATCCCAGAGTAGCTAGGAACTAATACAGTGTATTGACCCAGGAAAAAGCTCCAATTTCTTGTGCCATCTTGCAGTAAAAGGCCTCTGGTCATGACAGCCAGAATCCCAGAGAGCTGGGGGGGCCAAGAGAGTGATCTGCAAAAGAGGTTATAAAAACCTTTCTGATACAAAATATTTGATATTGTCATTCCAAAACAAAGAGAAAATGAACCTTTGGCTCTTGCAGATACTACCTTATATTGGCCTAGCTTTCTATCATCTGAATAAGATCCTACCTGGCTTTGCTGCACCTCCAATAGCCCAGCCAAACCACCAGAGGTTCCTCATCCCAACTATTCCAGACCCATAGGCTGCCTTATGAGCCAGTACACTACACAGAGTATCTGTGATGATCCACATTTGGGGCTGTTTTTCATGTATGGACTGATGTTGTCTAATTAGAGAATGATTACCTGAGAGAGGTAAATGTTGGTTGTTTTTTTGCCCAGCTGCAGTGGCTGGAGTTTTCTCAACCAAATTGGTTGGTGTTTGATTTTTGCCTTGGGGCACCAGTAGGGTAGTCCTCTATTGGTGTCTGAGAAGGATAAAGAGAGTACCCAGAGATGGTTATGCTAAGACATTATAACAATTCATAGAACAGCTGGATAATAATACAGCTGGGTTTCCATAGGAAGGGGAGGATGCTGAGTCAGCATTGCTCTTCCAGAAGATCAAATGAGGGGATAATACTGTTGATGACCTCTGGGATGATGAAGTGTTGAAGCAGCACTGGAATCCTGGTACCAGCTGGGGTGGGAATACATCTAGGTCATTCTTTCCCAAAAGGGTCTGATAATTTCTCTGCCTATGTCTTCTGGGTGGTTTTAAGAAGAGTTTCACTACCACTGTTCAACCCATGGATCAGAATGATGTCCATGAAGTATATCTTATGACTACAAATTTTCAAGCTAACTACTTGGGGAGCAAAGAGGACATATATTACCATTTAAATAGTTAATCCTCATCTCTGAAAGCCTTGACAAAAGACACTAATGGTGACTAATAGAGAGAAGCCCATATGGAAGTCATCTGTAGTGGCCAAAAAAGAGGTTAAAGAATAAAATAGTAAGATTCAGAGAAAATGATTAAAATATATAAAAAAATAGATAAAAATATAAAAGAAGTAAATAAAGAACTATATAAGAAATAAATAAAGATTTATTACTTAAAAAGAATAGACTAGAAGGCAGGGAAGATTGGTACTGAAACAAGGAACCAGCTAACGTGTTGGTGCACAAAGTGTTAGCACTTCAAGAAGATTGAGCAATGGGAATATTACAACCAGGATTACCCCCTTGTCCAGTAACATATCTCACAATACACAGAGGGCACTTGACAAGTTGCCCCATGACATGACTAACGGAATGGACCAATGTGAGTGAAATGTCAAATTACAGGCACTATCTCCTAATTGGAAGTGTTGCCAATTTGACATGCTGATCCCTTGCTCAAGATATTCCCAACCCAAACCTTATTCTGAACCTTCCATCATGACAACCCCTGGTGGACTTGTGGCTTCTGGATATAGTAGATCAATTATACTATTCTACAAATAAACTACAACTTATTCCCATTATTGCCCTTTCTATTTGAACTGCTGTCTTCCCAAATCTAAATACTTAGCTATTATTGGTTCATTTGAAAATGGAGTTGGTTTCCTATTTGGATTGCAGTGGGGCTTCAGAAATGGTGAAGTTTTGTGCGCTGCAATAATTGGTTGGGATGGGGACATGTTCACTAATGAATATCCTTAGTCAGAAGCCAAAATCTTAAAGTATGATTGATAAATTAGTGAATCAATAATTTAATCCTTATAGAAAATAGGTATGTAAGCTTATTTTTTTAATAGAAGGTAGTGAGAGCCAATATTTTAAGCTTTTTAAGAAAGCCACCACAAAGGCCAAAAATTAAGTAAATGTCATTACAGTAGTTTTAAAAGCTATGGCAACAACCAAAAATACCTCAGATTTAAACAAAATGATTTCAGATTTGAACAAAATCCAAGCCGTGCAAGATTCAGGATTCAATTAATTTATAAAATTTCAGTTAATAAATGGACTTTCAAACAAAAAACAAAATTTCACTAGCCCATTATACAAAATTATATCAAACATCAAGCGGTGTAGTTCAAACCACAAACAAAATGAACTGACACAACAAGTGAAATGGATGGATACTGTTCTGGAGTATATTATAATCCAATCAGGATTCATATGAGGCACTGACAGAAGGACTAAAATGAAACAAAATTTGAGCAATCTAGAAGCAAGATTCCATAAGCATAAAACAAAAAGAACTCACACAAGATGTGTAGTATGAGCAGCCTAAAATAGAAAACTATCAATTTAACAGCCAAGCAACAGCTATCTAATTTAGGAACAGAGGCATTTTATTCATTTTCATAGATCTTAACTGTATGAAATGGTTTTAAGAACCTTCCAAATGTGGACTCAAGATTACAATAAAAATAAATCATTAAATTTTAAAATTTCTACTTTTAGTGATTTTATCCTAGGTTTTTTACAATGGTTTTTACTAGCAACATCTTCAACAGCACAAGCAGCAAAGCCAGATTTAATGGAGGTAAGGCTCAGAACATGGAGGCACCTGTTTACACCCAAGCCTTTGAGGTGGGTAACGAGGAAGCTGACCTGTTACTGACCCCCAATCCATATGACTTTGACTTGTTTGAGAGTCACTTAGCATCTAGCTCTGCCCCTGCTCCTGTACCCACCCCCACACAAGCTGCCCATCAAACAACTAATCAGGATGGCAACCTTGATTTAGAACAACTTCCTGCCACCAGCCAACCTGCCCCCTTACAGCCAATCAGGCTTCAGCTCCCCTGGCCCAGCGCCCCAAGCAACAAATCATCACTGCCCAAATTCTTCAGGGAATTGTGGCACTGAATCTACAGGGTCTGTCCTGGGAACAGATTGCTGCCCAGTTGCAATTTACCCAAGCTACTGTCATGCGGAAATTCAACAACCTGATGAACAGGGGGAATCTGATCAGGACAGCCAGGAAGCCCAAGAAGGCCCTCAAGTCCCAAATCAATGAGGCATACCCAATAATGCTTAACCTCCTCCAGCGGGATCCCAAGCTTCCCTTGACCCAGGTCCAGAAGCAAATTGCACACCATAACATATGGGTGTCTGAGCGCATGGTGCAGCTCTGGATGTATGGGAAGGTGGCTTCAATATGGGTTCTTACCAATTTTGCCAGTGACCAATGGGATGGCACTGAGGATTCCCTGTATGATCTAGACATCAAATCAACCCTGGTCAGATGCTTGACAAGTCTGTCAGATGATGTCATGTTTGCTCTTATTACAAGCTATCAATAGCTTTTGATGATTTTGGCGAGCAGGGAAAAGCTGCCGCCAAGAATAGAAGGAAGAAGGTCAAGAAGGTGACATTCATTGGTGCATTTCTGGCTGTTTCAGCCAAGGGTTTTGTCTACTATTGAACAAACCCAGATTTCATCAATGGTTACTTGTACAGCCACATCATTGGTGGATTACTCAACTCCTGGGATGGCTCAAATTCAAAGCATCAGGTTTTCTTGAGCAACCAGATGGAGGGTAGCTCCACCACCCTTGAGGCCATCCAGGGACGCAGGCACCAGGCCTCAGTCTACCCCGCTGGCCATGCAGATATCCATCTGGCTGATGTTGTTTTCTTCAACATGGGATCCACATTACAGGAGCGCCGCCCTCAGGCTTTCAACAACCTCTATCTTGAGGTCCTTGACCACAATTTTCTCTTTGGCCGTCAGATGGTGGCTGACTTGTTTGTGAAAATGGTTTTATATGTGGACATTGGAAACCAATCACCTAAGGATAAGCACCTTTCACCTCAGGCCACTGCCACCTACCAGCCCATCCAGACAATGACCAATGAGGAATACAACAAGTGTTATATGGTAGCCATCACGCAAAATCCTCCTGGCTCCATCCCCGCCACCAAAACCCCTAACCCGCAAGCCCAACCCACCCAATCCCAGACCC
The DNA here is from genome assembly GCA_014839935.2 of Entomophthora muscae. Taxonomy (NCBI): domain Eukaryota; kingdom Fungi; phylum Entomophthoromycota; class Entomophthoromycetes; order Entomophthorales; family Entomophthoraceae; genus Entomophthora; species Entomophthora muscae. The sequence goes on along the minus strand of QTSX02000238.1, from coordinate 53,949 downwards.
CCAGGTCAGCATTGCCTCTATGTATTCCTTCCCACGTTATTCCGCCTCATAGGCATCACTCTCTCCCGCCCCAATAAACCCCTGTCACCAAACATTTTCTATTTATATTATCTTTTTTTGAATTTTAATTGTTCATGTTCTCTTTGTTTATAGTTGGTTTTATCCTTTATGTTCAGCTTATTTCTATAAAATCATATATTTAGTATGTTGTGTATCTAGATCTAGAACACGGTTATTTTTAGCACTTAAACTTAGCCTCTTATGAAAATATTAACAACAATTTGGTGATCAGCTAAATTTGAATTAGAAAATTAAAGTGTTAACTGTTTTTAGATAAAGTTGTTACTGATCCGAATTCAAAACCTTAATGATAAACTTTAAGCCAATCAGGAGTCAATTGATAAAGTGATTGTTGTGACATAAAGGGTCATTCAAGAATTCTTTGGTGCATGTGCGCTAATTAATATGATTGGCTGAATGTTTTGCCATTGTACGCCATTGCCGCTGTGGCAAGTTGTTGATGGACTAGTGCTAACCCAGTAGCTGATTGGGCTTAGTCCATCAACAACTTGCCACAGCAGCAATGACACACAATGGCAAAACATCCAGCCAATCATATTAATTAGTGCACATGCACCAAAGAATTATTGAATGACCCTTTATGTCACAACAATCACTTTATCACTTGGCTTCTGATTGGCTTAAAGTTTATCATTAAGGTTTTGAATTTGGATCAGTAACAACTTTAAACACAGTTAAAACATAATTTTTTAATTCAAATTTAGTTTATCACCAAATATTTGTTAATATTTTCACAAGGGGATGTGTTTGAGTGCTAAAAATAATATGATAATTGAGGAAACAATGCCAACACAAAGCAAACAACACATATTGAGATGAGCGTAAAACAAATACAAAATGGGTAAAAAGATGGGATAATGTAGTAGATGGGGAAACAAAAAGGAATAAACACAGAGGCAACAGTATCAAAATAATAAAGAATTTATTGGGGCAAAAGCTATAAAAACATATAGAAAGGTTAGTAAAAAAATCAAATGAGAGAAATCAAAAACTACTCAAAGACCTCAACTTGGCAATTGCCAAAATCAAGGACATTGACTGCAAGGTCAAAGCCAAAGTTAGGTCTGCCATCCTCACTGGGGATAAAATTGACAAGGTGTCTGCAAAGGCACTAATGACAAAATCCAGACACCCCAGAGAAGACCATCAAGCATCTTCTCAACATCCAGAAGACAGTGGTTGAGGGCCTCCAGTTCAAGGCGTACAATCTTTCTGCGCCGTCTGTTTGGGTTGACAACCCAGAAATGTATGAACATTTAAACCCGCCAAGCGTGCCAGGGCAGAGGATACTGAATTGCCAGCACAATTGATTGCGCCAAGAATGGCCAAGCCGGCTGAGGCTGCGGGCAAGAAAGAAACACAAGAAGGTAGCCTAAAAAAATTAAGAAATTTTCAAAATACTTACCTTTTTTCTTAGAAAATGTAGATGGAAAACTCCGCCAAGTCCTGGTCTCCTTTGTCCTGGCCACCTTTTATGAAAATTATGCCACTCATGTGGCCAAGCAATTGTATCTGTCCCCCCTATTGTGCAGGAGCTGGAGGACCGCATCCATGGGTCCTTTCCTATGTCCAGGGAGGCATTGGCTGGGCTGACGCATGGAGAGGGGGCATCCTAGTGGGCAGTTACTGCCTAGAAGGATGCCCAACTGGTCTGCCTGAACCCAGTTAATCTCAGTGTAGTTTACTGTGTAAGCTCCATTCAGCTTGTTTGGGACGTCTTGGCAATGCTTTCATTCAAGAATGTACCGGAGATGGGCCGGGCTCATGCGGCTGCTTGCTTCTGCTTCCCGTTGGAGCATACCCTATCTTACCTTCTGGACAACTTTGGGTGTGTGGTGGGCAAATAGTCTGTTGCAGACACAACAGCTGTCAAGAAAACTAATATCCTCCTTGTGGACTTTGGGCTAGCCTGGAGTGCAGATGAGACAGGGCTCCCCTTGGCAATGGATCTTACCTTTGCAAAGACCAGGCACAACAAGAAGATCAGCGCAGTCTATAATAAATTATGTGAGTTCATGGAAGCCTTTGCTGGGCAAAGGCTTCATCTGGTGGTTTACTTTGGCTATCTTTTCTTCTTTGGGATGAGCGCCAGCGTAGAGGATCTAGACAGGGTCCTTTTGGGAATTGACGAGGCCTGGCTCTCACTTGACGGGAAGAAGGTCCCCCTGGATATGACTCGGTGGACCATGTAATCCAAGACACCCTGGTCCTGGCAGGGATTTACGGGTTTGCAGCCCTGCCCAAAAAGCTGCTCCAGTTTGCACCTTACCCTACTCCCCTTCACCAGCAGGAGGGAGTTTTTTAATAAGGGTGTATTCACTGTCCACAGTGTGGCAGTGGAGGTTGTGCGCCACCTCCATTGCGGGGTGGGTACATACCAAAGAATCCACTAAAGGCGCACACAATAAAAATATGATTCCAATAAAAATCATTACAATTCATATTATTTTTATTATAATAAAATTTTCTAATTCTTATTTCAGAAAACCAGTTTTGCAAAATATATTGCGGAAATGGGTTTAATAAAAGCATAAAATAATATGGTAATAAAAAAAATTCCAACCTGTACATTTTACGTTTGATTTTTATAAGACCATTTTATATTTATTTGACAAAGAGGTATAAATCTATTTGCGTAATCCAGTATCAAGTGTTTTGGGATTACCTCAGATGGCATAATAAAATAATATATAATAAAATAAATAAATTACTTACATCTATTAATGGATCTTCTTAATGTGATTGCAGGCGTGGAAACATTTAAAATATAAAATGATAATTAATAAATCTTGAATAGTAAATAAGAGAATATAAAAAAATTGGACACACTAAGCCTTTAATTGATTGGCTGTTTGGCTAGGCACACGGGGATAAACAAATCAGTGTGACAATAGAATTTGGCCACAGTCTCAGCTGGGAGGGTGTGAATCATGGCCTGCAGCAAATTAAAGAGGTCCTTGGTCCCAGTTGGGGTTCCTCATTTGACAACCCGCTTGAGCCACCCAAAGACTTCCTTGATGGGATTTAGGAAGGGAAAATAGGCTGGGAGGAAGAGAAGGCGCAAATTTGCCGTGGCCAATTGCTGGGGCCCACAGCAATGCTGGTGGCAATTGATGGAAATTCTTCAAGAATGTCAGCCACTTTGTGGAGACCAACATTGTCCAACACAATGACATTGGTGAAGCCAGGGCTTGTGCGCCTCAGGTGCTCCTAGACCAATCGAAGAAATGATAGAAAGGTCCTGCTGTTATACAAACCCAATATCATTTGGTAGAGCTCAACCCCCTTTGGACCAAGGGGAGCCACCATGGCAACTGTGGTAAGTTTGACTCCATGGTGATTTACTCCCTTAAACTTTGTTCCCTGGTAGTCAACACTATAGTAAAGTGAGAATTCAGCTTTTGCCCTGATCAACAACTGGAAATTGACACTTTTTTAATTAACAGATCTTGATGTACTGAAAACTTTTAATATAAAAAATTAAGACTTACAGCTAAGGTATACTAAGTGTGACCCCAGAAAGCTCAAAAATGCAATAAAAATAGTACCCTAATAAATTGAAATAAGGATAAATAAGCAATTATTTCTCATTTTACTATGTAATTTACACTCTTCATTATAAAAATATTTTTTATTACCATAAAAATTAAACTTCCAATGAACCAAAAATAAACAAAAACACAAAAAATAAAGTTATGCAAAATATGAAGAAATATTAATATTTATTTGATATAGTTCATATAAGCACAACTGTGAATATCATATGTTTTATTTGGAAATTAAAAAAATTAAGATATTTCACTTACTTTCAACTATAAATATTCATCTCAAACTTAACATGCATACATATAACAATCACTGCTATCTAATTAAATTAAAAAAACTTAAAAATTAAAACTAAAAACTAAATGATCAAAGCTAATAAGTAAAAATTAAAGTTAAAAAGTTAAAAGTTAAAAGTAAAAATCATATAACTGAGCAAGCAAGCAAGTTTATTCCTCATCATTCTTTCCCCGTTTCATTTTGGTTACTTCCAGGAGGGCAGTGGCAATAAGCTCAAGCTGCTGCTTATGCTCAGAGGCCTTGTATTTGTGCTTAGCCGCACCCTGGATGGCCTTGGTGAAGAGGGTACAGCGGGTGGTTGGCTTGGTGGGGGGACGCAGTTGGAGAGATCTCAAAGCTTGGAGATTGTTTTCTCTTGCTCATGCTTCAGGAGAGAGAAGAACTTATTAAACTTTGGATGAAGCCCAAAGTTGGCTTTAGGATGCTTGTGATAAGCCTCTAGTGCTGAGGTGGTCTTGAGCTCACCATTGACGGCCGCCCGGTACATGTTCCAGCTGGCCTTGGTGCAGGCCTTGCCTTGCATCTGCGTGACAACCTTCCCAATCCACTGGGGCTCAAAGTACTTGAGGAAAAGCTTAAACTCTGGGTGCTTCACTATGTAGGGATCCTTTGAGAGGACCTCAAACCCCTGCGCAGTGTGCTCTGGCTTTAAAAAAGCCAAGGTACTAAATTGTGCCAGCACAAATCTGCAGGTGTCCAAAGTATCCCTCTGTCTCAACCTACTAAGCTCAGTGTGGGCCTGAACGTTACAAGCAACTGCTTGGCAGAAGTGAAAGTGGCACTCCTGCACCTCCCCGCTGAACAGCTGCTCAAATGCATTGAACTGAGCAGGCTCAAAGTCCATAATGCACATGCAAGGCCCAAGAGCTCTTAGCCTTGCCTTTTCCTCCAAGTCCAGGGTGGCCTGGTCCTTATAAGAGGCAGGTGGGTTGGCACAGGTATGGGGGGGAGTCTTCTTGTATTTGTTATTGTCAGAGGGAGGAAAGAGGGCAATTGCTTGGCGGAGGATGGAGAAAACGCGGGTATAGATGGCCTCAGTGGCCCCAGGAAGAAGAAAGAACGCACGTGGAATCACCCGGATGTCAATCTGGGCATGGACCATCCAGAGCTGCTTGAACATCTGGGGGCAAGTGGCAAAGATACCATCAACTAGCCAGGTTGACGCCCTTTTCAACTCCATCAGGTTCTGCTGAGCTGAGTAGCAGATTATGCGGTCCTTGGCGGCAGGCCTGTTGTCATGGAGCAGGAAGTGCTCCCCACTCGGAAGCTGCTTGAGCTCATGAGTGAGCGTGAGCTCTGAGAGGACGTCCAAAGCCTTGGGGGGAGGGGGATTGGCGGTGATACACTTATTGCTGATGAATTTGATCAACTGCTCCTGTGTTGGTACCAACTTAAGACTGTTGGGTTTGAGATGTTGCAAAGCCTTTATGGCCAGATCAGAAGCCTGGAGATAAGAGAATGTGGGTATTACTTGAACAAGGTACCATTTTAACATCCAAGTGATTCGATGATTGGGGGGCTTGCAAGTTTGCTCCCCCTTCTCCGCCATCACTTGCTCCCAGCCCTCAGTGTTCAACCAGGCCCCACAAGTCTTATCCTCACAGACAAAGTGCTTGCTCTTGGTCTGCCGCTTTTTGTTGTTGCAATTGAAGATGTAGTTGTTAGCAACATAACCAGGGCTGCCCTTTACAGACATGATTGGGAAGTAACGGGGGAAGTGCTTGGGAACTTTAAACTCTCTATCCATGTTACAGATATTGTGGATGGCCAGTGGATCCCAAGCCACATGTCCAGAAGCTTTAAACTTCTTGGAGTAATCCTCCAGCTCATCTTGGGGGTCAGATGAGGAAGGAGGGGAAGAGCCATTGGGAGGGGGAGGGGAAGAATTCTTCAAGGCCTGCTTGGATGCCTCCTTTTTCTTACCAGAAGAAGAGGTGGGCTCCTTGGCAGCCTTTACTTTCTTGGTATGCTGCTCCTTGGTGGGCTTGGAGTTGGCCTCTGAGTGGTAAAAGGAGTGGTTGGTAAGATCATCATCAGATTTATTGGGGGAGGAATTTTTGGGGGAAGGTGAAGGGGATGTGGAAGATGAGGGTGGAGGGGGGAGGATTAGGAGGAGATGGAGTAGGAGGAGATGGGGTTGGTGACTTTGCTTTTGAAGGCTTCTTGGCACTTTTGGGAGTGGAGGCAGTTTCTTTGGAGCCCTTGGAGGCTTGGCGCTTGGGCTGTTGGCTGTTCTTGTTTGATTTTGTCTAAAGAAGAGTTTAGCATTGTAAATAATAGAAGTATGAAAGATATGAAACACAGAGATAAAACAAAGCAAAAGTTAAATGAAAAGTATGCAAATAAAGTTTTATTTATCAAGAAAAAACATAAAAAAGTAAATAGAAGCAAAATATAAACTCAAAGTATAGATATAAAGGTTAAAACATAGAAAATAAGTGAATTTATTATGAAGCATCAAAGATGTTAGGTTCAGCATAACATCTTAGGGCTAAATCAATGTAAAAGTTTAATTGAAAATCAAAAAAGTATATGAAAATTATATGAAGAGCAGCAGAAAAAGTAGTAGATTATAATAGCAAAAAAAATAAAAAAATTATTATGTGGAATTTTTTTATTGAGAGTTAAAAATTCAAAACATAGTAAAGTGTCAAGTTTGGCACTGTCAATCAGCCAGAAAAAGCTGAATTCTCACTGTCAAGCATGCCAGAGTCAAGCAGAAACATCAAATTTACTATGTTTTTTACATATAAAACTTGCTTAAATTTAAAACAGGTTCAAAAGTTAACCCAAAAGCAAGGCAGTTTTGTATGCTCAAAAATAAAAAAATACAACATAAGTTAAAAAAGTAAATGAGTAGGAAGGTGTTTATTAGTGATAATAATGTGCTGTGAGGAGCTGGGAGTGAATTATTTACCATAGTGTTGGTTAAAACAGTAAGAAGCTCTCTGTACTAATCCCCAAGTTAAAGTGTCAAGTGGCGCTTATAGTGCATCACATTAATTTAGCCTTAATTACGAGCCTTTGATTAGTTAAATCCGAAACCAATTGGGTGTCAAGTGGATAGAGTTGAACAAAGAAAGTGTTGAGTTTCAGTTTTTTATAAATTACATATGAAATCTCTTAATAAATTGGGCTTAATTTATGTGGCACCACTTAATCCAAAAACCTGGGAATGACATAAAGTAAAACAAGTGGGGTATTTGATTAATGTCTATACCACTAAATCCAGTATAGTGGTGCTTGGGAGCCTAATCAATGACTATGGACACTAATAATAAAAATATAATAGTAAATAATAAATTTTATATAAGCGCATATGTATTTTATTAATAAAATTAAAATTTGGCTTAAAAAGTGTCAAACTGGTCACTTTTTAGTTTAGAGTGTCAAACACAGGTTTTTTCATTTCTATTAGTAAATTTACTTATAAATTGCCCCTTAAATTGGTATTTTAGCTAACTGATTTATTAAACAGAGTCAAGTTTGAGTAAATTTAACCTTGGTTTTTGGTTTCAAACCCCTAAATTACTAGTAAAATTAGCTTAAAATTGGTTAAGCCAAAAATACTAATAGATTCACATATGCGGCACTTGACTTCCTGGTACTTGACACTTTGTCAAGTACCAGGGAGTCAAGTTTAAGAGAGTCAAACTTACCACAGTTGCCCCTTGGTATAGAATGCTGCAACCTTTTTTAACACCAGCTGTCCCTCATTGGTTTGATAGAACTTGGGCTCCTTGTCATCCTCCTGATTGCCATCACTGACGTAGGGCTCATAGCTAGTATCAAGTACAGGCTTCACCTTCTCCAGCATGGCTGACGGGACCAATTCTTGCCGGTACACAGCGTCAAACACATACAAAGTAAGTTCTACCTTCTTGTTTCTAACTTGCTTTGTAGTGGTGACCTTGGTGGGCTTCCAGGTTAGCTTTAGGACCCAAGGGTTTATGCTCTGCACCCTAGCAGCTTGTGCTCCTTGAACCAGCTGTGTCAGTGCAGCGTCACTATGGAACTCTCCTCTCCCGTCTCCTCCTTGAGTAGGCACTTGGGTTGCACTAACTCTATTCTTTGACCCGCGGGGCAACTGCAACCGCGGCGCACAACAGGTGTATTGGTACTCTGTTGTTGTGTTCCTTCCATTTTACAATTTAAAATATTAAATAAAACTCAATTAAGTTACTCCATAATTTTAATTTTTGCTTTTATCTGAATATGGATATTTAATTAAAGTTTTTCCCACCCAATATCCCAATTATAGATTTTTTTATTTCTTAATTAATTGTTTTTGGTTTTACAACACCCATTTTAGAATACTCAAAAAATCCTCCCATTTTCCTAGATTTTACTGCCAAATTCAAATACCCAACACAATATTTTTAAAATTTATGTTTCAGATCTTGTGTCTTATTTTAGATACCTTGGTATCATTATTGATTACAACTCATTGCACACACTGAGTGAGTGATTTTGTTTACATAGTGAGTTGCTATTGTGTTTTGTTTGTGGATTGAGTTTTGACTCACCTTTCTTGGGTGTATTTTGTCACCAATTCACATAGTAAATATATGTACACCAAAAATCAACTCACAGCATTTTTTTTGTGAATCAATGCATTTTGGATTGTATTTTGAATGGTTTTGCTTTGTATGTGAGCCCTTTGTTGCTGTGTTGACTCATTTCTCCCATTAACGCCAATAAAACCTGTTAACAGAGTGTATATTTTAACCTGCGAGTTGGATTTTGTTCAAATCTGAAATCATTTTGTTTAAATCTGAAGTATTTTTGATTGTCAACATAGCTTTTAAAACTACTGTATAAGTAGGAGGCTGACTGGAGTGTTGAAGGGGATTCTCAAAAATCTTTCTTTGTGAGCAAGAACTTTGTTAGGCGCTTGATCTGCATCTTGATGGTTACACGTCTGTTTGGTTTGGAATAACCAGATGTCTTCTGAAGTGTTCCAAAGTCCTTGCTGAAGAAGTAGCTAGTCAAAATGACTCCAGAACAGTGTCAAATCAGAAGGTTTCTGAGGAGAAGTAAAGCAAGAGCACAGATCAGACCAAGAGTAAGTTATATCACCGAAGGTTTCTAAGAGGATTTCTCTTCTTGCTAATAAAGACTTTCTTGACCCCTATTCTCCCTTTTGGAATCACCAAATGGTTCACCTTTGTCTTTCTCATAGAACTAGTATCCCTGATGATGTCACCTCAACCTAGCTGGTCCCTGGCATTAACCCAGAACACACCTTGGTGACCTCCCAGGAGCAAGAGCTCCACACTGTGATAGAGAAGGGCTAAACTAACTAGGTTTGGCTCTCATTGTGGCAATACAAACCACCAAAACACCATTTAGTGAACCACTGGGATGGCTGCTATTAAAGGGGATCAAAGGGAGGAAACAGGGGATATCTGATAGAAGTAGTCATCTGACCTCATCAGTGCCAGACCTGTAAGCAACCAGGGGGTATGTGTGGGAGCACACACTAGAGCTCCAGGAAACTCTTGAGGAGCAAGTGTTTCCTCTTCCAACAGGGGAAGAGGTATAGAAGTTTCTTCATCAAGATAGTTGTCTAGGCCAGGGTCAGGGGAGTACAAGTCTAGATCATCACAGGTAAGGCAGTTAACCAGAATCTCTCCAGCAGAGAGAAGGCCATTAGCTCTACCTGTTAGGTCATCCAACAGGTACAGGAGCCAAGAAGATTATTCCCCTCAAGGCAGGCTGAAGAGGAGATGCCACCCCAGAGATCTGGGGAGGTAGACTGTATAGGTAGCAATACATTAGCCAGAGAAAAGCCAGAAAATTTGAGGGCAGGAGCATCACTTTTGAGGTCCACAGGGAATTTAGAGGCTCCTGACATGATCCATGAGCCTTGGACCAATAAAGCTTTGGCTGGCAGAAGCAGCTACAAGGAAATCCAGTCAACTGTGGCCTGAGGCCTTAAGATGGCTTGGAGAGCACTGCGGGTGGCTTTGCTGGGGGTTGTGAGGATTTGGGCCCAGGATCAAACAAAAACAGTGAAAGTTCAAGATGGGAGCAAGTTCTATGCTAACTTTTAGCTTAAAAACTAGATCCAAGCCAATCTTTTGACAGCAAAAGCAGGCAAGGCTAAGCTTATAGACCAATGTTGAACCTAGGAGCTTCAGAAAGCAACCAGGAGCAGAGGAAGCAAATAAAGGTAAAGCAATAAAGAATTTTTTACTAACAGGTTCAAATCAGAGAGCCCCAAATCAAGAGTTCTAATTACAGCTGATGTGTCCAAAACTTTTGAACTTTGGTTGATAAGAGAATGACCAAGTAGGGGACTGAAAGCCCCCTGTCTTGATTTAAGGGACAGTTTTTGGATTTGGATGATCACCTGACAAACCTGGTGCATCTGGTTGGCTGTAGGAGAAAGTTTGCTGGGCAAATCCAGGGGGTTTTAGGGTTCCTCAGTAATTTCTGGCTTGCACTCTGATTGACCAGCATATGTTTGAGGCTTCAAAGACCCGTTTGAATTTGAGAGTGTTGATGAGGATTGGTTTGATTGGCTGGCCCTGATGGTCTTTAACAACGGTTGACACCAAGCCAGTAAATAATCCAAACTAATCAGTGTTTCCTCACAGGATGGGCCAATGAAGACAGGGGAGTCTGTGGGGTATGCCAATACAAATCTTTCATATACAGTATGTGCTAGATCCTCAAAATAATTGAGCAGGTTGGCTGGATTTTGGGAGGGTCTATTTGTACGGTGAGGGGAAACTGTCCTGTCCAAGGCCAAAGGAGGGAGTAACTTTACAGAAACCACCTCTCACTCCCAAGCCCAACAATCCACCCTTTGTTGCACCCTCTGTAGAGGATCCTTCTAACAAGCTATTTTGAATAATATATATCCCCTTACCGTTCTTATTGAATCTATGGTGTTATCTGTGGACCCTTGGTTTATTATGGGATGATCAGCCTTGTATCTTATCAAGTTAGTATCAATTCTGTGGTGGGCCATGCCCACCAAACCACTTGGCCGCCTGGTCCTCTTCCCGACAGCGGAGCCTAGGCTACTTGGTACCCTGACATTTGCCACCATGCTACCACCTTTAACTTTGAGGTTGATGAGAACACCCATCTTTTCAAACATGCCAATGCTTTATTATAAGATACTAGCATCATCTTCACTAACTTGGAGTGCTAATTCGATGTTATGCTTTACCAGGATACGGCTTTCATTTATTTACACCACCCTAACCTTGAAGAAGACCTGAACTCTGTGGCCAAGGAAGTGGCAGTGCGCCTAACTTCTCCTATCTGATCATTTTAGTGGCATCTGAAAGTAAAGCCCATGCTTTCAAGAGCGCTATCCAAAGGGCTTGCTCAGCTACAACTGCTACAATTCTTCACCGGATCCTAGGGCTGGTTTGATGTAGGGAGAGCTGGCCCAACTCTGTTTCGTTCAAGGCTGAGTTTGGGATGGTTGGTTTATCCTTGCAATGTGAAAGCTACAGCATAGAAAGCTGATGCCTGGAGAGATCTTTGGGAGCTTCAATAGGTTTATTGTTATAAAGGGTTGGTATCTTTGTGGCTTGACTTATTTAATCTCATCTTTGGAAGGCTGTAGTCCAAAGATTGTGACAATTAGTTGGGAATAAGTGAAATAAAAAATCATTGAATGTGAAGCTAACAGCGTATAAGCAGGATGATTACATCTTTATTTTGATTTAGTAGAATATTAAACTTTTCATGTGAGAAAAGGGATAGTTGGATCAAAAATCAGGAAAGCTAGGGGGTTTGATTGATGTCTAAAAATCGGCTGTGGAAAGATGATTGGTGGGGAATCTTCCTGCACTGAATCAGCAGCTTCGGATATAGCAAGCTCCAAAATTTTCTTGGGAGGCCAAGCGAAGCAAAGTATTTTAGGTGGTCAACTTTGCGGTGATTCGGCCCTGCTATAGTTGCTTTCCCTACATCCGTATGTACTTGAACCAGGGTTGTTTTTTAACTTTAGTTGTGTATCTTTAATTTGACTTGCTTCGTATGTCAACTGTATTATAAGGTTTGGTGTTCCTTGCACAGAGATCATTCTTGGCGACTTGAGCTCAGCAAAATTCTTGACTATAGGCTTCATTTGGTTGCCCGTTGTTGTGTCTTTTTTATGCCAAGCCAGATGTTTTTACAAGAAAGGTCTTTGGAATATGTTTTAGATTTGCTTACTTCTCATATCTCTAAAATGCATTATACAATGTCCTGAGAAGACTAAGACAGGAACTTGAATTCATAGCAGCATAGTAGACTATTTTAATTTTCTTTGTTATGATCTCTCAAGTGCCTCTCGTTGAGGCTTGTATAGTGACACCCGTAATTACTTTAAAAGTTAAGCAAAATAGTATACCGAATATTTAAGGGCTACGGATGCCAGTCCTACCATTAGCTGTGAATTTTATTTGTGGGATGACCTGCAAAATGTGGATCTTGGCAGCATATTTACTTCTTAAATTGGGAGCCAAATAACTTTGGGGCGGGAACCGAGATTTTTAGTTCAGCTCATTTTCAGTCTAATCTTGACCACTTTATCAGTTATCTTTGTTTCTAAGTGGTGAGTTTTAGAAAAGAAGGTTCAGTGCTAGTTTACTCCTTCAGCTATTTCGGTTGGATTTTAATGTTTTGGCAGATTCTTCAAACTAGAAGATGTGTCGGAAAAATACGTTGGATTGCAATTAATTATAAGTAAATACTGGGGTTTCTAAGCTTACACGTGATTTTGGATTGGGTTTGACTAAATGGATGGTTTAAGAAGTATATAATTGATTCTAATTAATGGTTTTGCTTAGACATATGATACACTTGAGAGGAACCTTTACGTTGCTGAGATGCGTTTCTTCCGCTTTCAAAGTATCCTTCCCTACTTCATATCTTAGAAGGATAACCTTTTCCACTTCAAAACTTCTACTCTCTGAGGATGATACTATACCATGCTCATACACCAGTCAAGAGGTTGACGGGTGGGAGTCCCTTGGTCTAGAACCAAGTCTACGCAAAAACATTAAGATGATGAAGATTTCCACCCCCAATTCTGTTCAAAGAAAGGTATTTGCAGGCAGTTTGTAGTACTTAACTTTAGGGCGTACCCCTCTGTATGGGCGGAACACATGTAGTGTTGACGGCCGAAACAGGCTCAGGAAAGACTTTAGTGTATGCAACTTGGATGGTTCAGAAAATTTTAGAGATGCCACCCTCAGCATTATCTTCCCAGTGCCATCCGTTGGGCTTGATTATTGTTCCCTCCAAGGAGCTTATTTGGCAAGTGGCCCTGGAAATAAAGAGACTCTCTTATGGCACAAGTATCGCTTTGCTATTTGATCGCTCAGAAGTCTTGGGAGCAAACCCTGATTCCAAACGGTATATCTTAATATCCACGCCAGTGGCATTGGCCCAGAATACCCAGTCAGAGATGATGGAGCTGATGGGCATGCTCGAGCGAACCTGTTTGGTTGCCATTGATGAAATGGATCTCCTCCTCTCCGGCTCCTTTGCCAACAAAACTCAGTTGATTTTGGCTCGTCTGAGCTCAAAACCCAACTGCCAGTTTGTTTTCTGTGGTGCGTCGCTTGATCCATCCACGTCCAAGAAGGCTATCCGAACTTACCTCAATCGCAAGTTTCCTAGTGCCAAGTTCCTGGATTCAGAGTCTGTTCACTGCACAGTTCCCACTCTCGATGAGAAATTTGTAAGTGTCCCTGAATCCTTATCAGAAGAGGAAGCTGTAACGTGGAAGCTCAATGAGATCTATCAACACCTTGAACTGTACTCTGCTTCTGAATCCAGGAAAGCATGCCCTGATCTGCCTCGTGTTGCTCTTGTCTTCCTTAACGACATCAGCTCTGTTGTCAAATACAATAACCTTGCCAAGGAACATTTTTCTCACGAACCGGAAATAAAATGCATTGAGTTCCATAAGAAGATCCCCAGGCAAGCCCGCGAGGACATTCTCAAATCTCTCAAACTAGGCTGGGTTGATTGTGCAGACTCCCCAAGGCTTATCATCCTTTTCACCACAGATCTCTTGGCCCGAGGGATCGATATTCCCAATCTAGACTTGGTGCTGCAGGCCAGCTTCCCTCAAAATGTCACTGTTTACCTGCATAGAGTAGGAAGAACCGCCAGGGCTGGTCGCTCGGGCCAAAGTAAGCGCTTCCCATGCTTTTATTGACTTTGTCAAGGTATCAGCTACGTCATGCCCCAAGACTATCGCCTTGCCAACGAGGTCAAAGCCATTGCAGCACAAAAGGATACGCCGTCTGAACCTGCTTCTCTAGGCACATTGTTCTCCCGCCGTCGCTCCCTTAATCGTAAACTGAAGGCCAAGATGGGACACCATCACCTAGATAACTTCCCTCAATAGATGGCTTCTACTCCTAACATTTCCACTACTTCCTATAAAGAAACTATAGCGAACTGAGCTTCTAGATATTTCTTAACTGCATTCGTTGCTAGCATGACTGACGTTAAAGATGCAATCGTACCCCTAAGCTCAGTTCATTCGTTGCAACATGCTAGTTAAAGCCATTCAAGTAGACAACAAGAGAAGATGTTTCCAGGCCAGGATTCTTTTTCTTACTTGTCGTAACTTCAGCTGTCAGGTGGTTGATAGCTGTTTTCACTTAACTCAAATACAACCTTAGTTGTTATTAAAGACTAAGCTAAGATAAGTTCTTTAGCTTAATGCGTATAATAAGTCATAAGTAAATTGATCTTTATTTAATAAGTCAAGAAGAGAGTTATATAGTAGGAAAGGGATTAACAAGTGCCACAGAGCACCAGGATCCTCTATCTACAGCCCAGTTTCCTCTATTACTTAGCCCCATATTAACATAATGATTGGATGAGTTGTTAGTTAATATAAACTCAGAGTGCAACTTAGTTGATCAGTTGGACTAATTATCATCCAGAACAAGAGTACCATCATACTCTAGTTCACCGAGCTTAATGCATCAATGTGTGATTACAGTAACAGCTAGTTTACAACCAATCACTTCACGACATTTCCCCCACTAAACTAGACGTTACTGTAAAAGTCTATTAACCTCTTTCAGTATGGTAAACCACTCAAAAAGGAACAGGAAGCCAGTTGTACGCTACACTAATGTTCCAGAACAGAGAATCAACAAAGCCCAAAGGGGAATATCCAAAATCCCGGTTGGGAACGTACATGTTCACTCACCCGTTTTAGTCTCAGAAGAAGCTGAATTCACTGAGATTCTAGGCGGCAAAATAGACACAGCTTTCTATAGTTTGTCCAGTACTGTCTCTTATAAACCAAATACACCTTTGAGTAGTTCTGTAGTGCAAGACTCCGGTATGCCTACATCTAGCCAACTTTCCACAATTGCTAAGAAAAGGAACCGTACTCACAAGAGCAAGGCTCCTACAACTGCTACTACTGATAAGGCCAATGAACCTGTACCAAGCTTGACTGATCTTCTCCAAGAGTTGAACAAAGGTGAGGTGGGCTCTACTTCTGTGGTGGTCCAAGAAGATAGTCAAGGTTCCTACATCAAAATGGTTGCCTTTCTTTGTTGGGAGAGAGTTCCCACTCTACAATTCTGCGGGCCAGTAGTTATGTGGTCAACCCTTATGCTAGCTCTGGAAAACCCTTACGTGATCTCCACAAAAAGGCTCAAAGTAGGAAATAACATTCATTGGCAAATCCCTAGGGTGAAACTTGTAAGGTATGCTCAGTTGTTCCTACAGGACTTCTCCTTTGATGGGGTATACTTAACAGACAATCAGATCTCTTGTGCTCTCAAACTTCTTGAGCTTGTTTTTGCAGTGTGGTCCAATCCTCAGTCTGCTGTTGGCCCTGTGCCCTTGTGGCATGGTTCAGATAGTCACAAATATTGATTGCAACAAGCTATGGGTACTACCCTAGAGCTCCTTAGTTATAGTTGAGCAGGGAGTTGAACAGTCCATGACATTGGTTGGAAACTTGGTGCTTAGCGGCTCCAAGGTTGTTTATCATCAGAGACTGCACCACATGCCTGAGTATATTGAGTGGCTTCTTGGAGTCATGTACTTGGTAGGAGGTAAAACACCTGAGGAATATGCCCAGCAAGAAAGTCTTCTCTGGGAATGTGTCTTTCTTGGGCTTGCCTTTCCTTACTTTATTGGTGTGAACTGTGTTGATTTCCTTCCCGTAGATGATTCTCCTTTTCTTCCATCCGCATTTTGCTGGCTACCTAATGTCTGGATTATCTATGCAGCTGTTGCCAAAGTCCTCATCCAGTTGTGTCTGGGTTTAGAGGCAATAGTATCTTAATAAAGCACCAATTGCCTAAACTGTACTAATATCTCTTACTATAATCTTTATCTCTTCTTGATGCAAAAAGGATAACAACCCATGTACTATTTTCATTAGGTTTTTCTTTTTCCAAATTTTTATCTGTAAAGGGGTTTATGCTTGATCACTTGGAGCCTTGTACATGTACTGCGTGTGGACTCAAGTGATCAGTTGGCCAGTTTCCAGTTCCTTGAGAGTGTAGCTACCTACTCCCACTTTCTGGACTACCTTGACTGGACCTTGCCATAGTGAGGCAAGTTTACTTTTGCGACCATACCCTCAGTTGCTGTAGAAGTATATCAAACTTCCTATCTCGTATGCAGGGAAGGCTGGCCGAGTTTTTACCACATGATCCATATCTTTCTCCTTTGTTGCCAAATTGGTAGAGTATGCCTCAGACTGTAGCTTGATTAGCGTCTGTACTAGTCTCTTCAAATAAGCATCAGGGGTGAGGGGGTTGTTTATTTTAACTAAACTGTAGAGATTTGGCGGGAGACTTGGTTGTTGACCATAAAGAAGCTGGAAAGGGCTTTTTCCTGTAGCCCTGTGGAATTTTATATTGTACACAAAGGTAGCTGCAAGAAGATATGTATCCCATTCCGTTTTGTGCTGATGGCTAAGCTTCCTTAAGATCTGTACAAGACTTTCATTTGTTCTCTCTACCATTCCATTTGTTTGGGGATGATATGGTGTTGACAGAGTATCATGAATACCCGTAAGTTTTTTCAGTCTGGGTATCATATATCCCGTGAAATTGGTCCCATTATCTGTTAGCCATGTCTGAGGGCAGCCATGTTTGTAGAGTATGTTCTCTAGAATTAACTTGGCTGTGGTAAGCGCCAACAGATTAGGAATTGCTTTTGTTTCTACCCATTTTGTAAGCTGATCCACTGCTACAACTATGAACTTGTTCTTGCTAGCAGTCAGTAGAAGTGGACCTACCACATCTATAGCAACGGTATGGAACGCAAAGCCAGGTCAAATTAATCAGTGCTGATAGCGCAAGACCTTTGGTTGCTCTATTGTACAGTCATGGCAAGTGGCCAGAGTTTCTGCTACATCAGAGTGTATACCTTCCCAGTAGCAATGCTGCTGTAGAAGATTGAGGGTCTTATGGATACTGCCATGGCCCAAAGTACAATGTGCTGATACTACTGCATCTGTACGTAAGGATGGACAAATGTATGGTAGCCACTTCCCTTTATACAACTTAAAAAGCTGATTATTCTTGACACAGGTGTCCACCACAAGGGACTTCAGAATTTCCTGAATCTTGAGTGGCTCCTCCCCTCATCTAGAAGGTTTCAGCATCAGCTTGTTGTAAAGTTTGTCTGCTGCCAAGGAAACCAAGGCTATGGTAGGAAGACGTGAAAGACGACTTGCGTTCTGGTGCATGACTCCAGCACAATGGATTATCTTGTAGTTGTAAGCTTGTAGCTTAATAGCCCACTGTGCCAGTTGTCCTTCAGGATCCTTCAGGGTTTTCAACCATTTAAGTGAGGCATGATCAGTTACCACTGTAAAGTGTACTCTGTGGAGGTACACTCTAAATTGTTGACAGGCATAGATGACTGCTAGGCATTCCCTCTCAGTGACTGTATAATTTCTTTTGTGACTATTGAGTGTACAGAAACAATAACCTACAGGATGGTCTTGGTCATCATCATCCAGCTGAGAAAGAACAGCACCAATTGCTGTCAAACTGGCATCTGTGTGTATGATGAAAGAACACTCAAAGTTAGGGTAGGAGAGTACTGGCTCTGTCACTAGAGTGGCCTTCAAGTCCTCAAAGGCTTTCTGGCCTCCTTCTGTCCATGAGTTCTCAATGTTGTTTTTCAACAAGTGGAATAGTGGTCCTCCTAGACCTGTGAAGTTTGGTATAAACCGTCTATAGTAACCAATCATTCCTAAAAACACCTGAACATCTCTCTTGTTGAAAGGCGTTTGCATGTGTGTGATAGCTTTGACCTTAGCAGAGACAGGCTTTAAGCCATCTTTGTTGATGATATAACCAAGGAATTCCAGATGTTCCTTAAAGAAGTTACACTTCCTTGGTTATAACTTGAAATTGGCATCAATAAGACATTGAAACATGGCCTCCAAATGGTCCAAGTGTTGACCAAAAGTTTGTGAAAAGACGTTAATGTTGTCAAGGTAAACCAGAACACAAGTCAACTTAAGGTCTCCCATCACGGAGTCCATGGCTTGTTGGAAAGTTACAGGAGCATTTGCAAGTCCCTATGGCATCCTAGTAGGCTGAAAAAGCCCTTGCTCTGTAATGATGGCTCACTTTTCCTAGTCTGCCTCTGGAAGGTCAATCTGCCAGTATCCACTGATCATATCTATTGCGCTGAAGTACTTTGCGCCACCCAGCTTGTCCAATGTGTCATCAATGTGGGGCAACAGATAAGAATCCTTTTTTGTGACAGAGTTCAATTTGCGGTAGTCCATTACCACGCAATTAGACCCATCCTTTTTCTTTACAATCAACAGTGATGAAGACCAAGGACTCTTGCTAGGTACCAGAAGGCCAGATGAAAGTAGCTTCTGTAGCTCTTTGTTGACAATGGCTTGGTTGGCCAAGCTGCATCTTATTGGCCTAGAGTGTATAGGGGCAGTACCTTACATATTCAATACATGTTCAACCCCAAGAGCTTTCCCTAGGTCTTGGTCATTTTCTGCAAATATGTCCTTATATTACTTGAAGAGCTGTATAGCTTGGTCCTTCTGGTCTTCTGTTAGTCCATTTAAGAATCTGTGCAGGATAAGCAACAGAACACTTGGTTGATTGCAGGATAGTGCAAATTTTCTAAACTCACCAAAAGGAGTGACATCCATAAGGCTAGAGTTTTCCTCAAACTTCATGTAGTCCAGCAGTTGATGTTTCTTCACATTCAGTGATTCATCAGAAAAGTTCCCCAAAAGTACCAGAATCTCTTCCAAAGATGGCATGTCAATCCCAGGTAGAATCCAAGGTTCCAATTGCAAACTATTGTGGAGTCCAGATACTTCACCATGCATTACTTTAAGGAAATTGAGGCTTAGGCCTGTATTATGTATCACTTGAGAACCAATCGGGATGAAGAATTTGCTAGAGGAATAAAAAAGAATCCCTTTGTACTCTTTAGTGGCCAGAGGTAAAACCTTGATTTTGCGCTGAAGCAAGGTGTACACTACTGGCATATTGTCATGAATGACATTTCAATACTTGTATTGAAAACCCAAGAGTTGAACCCCAGTTCCCTGAAAGCGGATCAAACTCTCCAGGACAGTCCAGGACCTGCTGATCTGTTAAGTCATAGGCTCAAATTGTTAAATTACTCCATAACCTGCCAGCCTACTACAGAGGATTCCCTGAATAGTTGCCAGTCTGCCGCCAAACTGGTGCCAATGAAGACCCATACCTACAAAGGAGATGTAACCTGGCTAACAAAGGTTGGGGAAGGACCTACTGCCAAACTGACAAGAGCCAATACTGGAGTTTCAAAATTAACATTGGAAACCCTGGAATCAAACCCTGACCCTCCAAAGGCTACTTGAGTCACACAAAGTGGACGGGAACCCACCCACTTGCTAAATTACTAACCCAAGTTGACAAGTTACTCCAAGGCCTGCCAGCCTCCCAAGAAAAATTCCCCAAATGGTCACCAGATTGATATCAACCTTGAGCCACCAAAGATCCAAACCTATGCAGAGGTTGCAGCTTGCCTTAAGGAGGTTAAAACAAAACCTATTTTTAACTCTGCCAATGACCATCAGCAACTGCCATCCTTCCGTCCAGAAGGGGTAGTACAATTGAACTACTCAGGTGATATAGTGAACAGTGATGGCAGAACAAATCATTGTCACTTCTATTTGCCAGAGAAGGCACAACCTGGATCTGCCGCCCTTGAGACCTCAAGCCAAGACCCACGTCCCGCCAGTGCCTTGTCTGCAAACCTGAACCCTGCAAAAATCAAAGAAACGAAGTCCCATGGTATAAAAGCCCTGGTGGTATGGTGATGACCACATTGTCATCTTTGATAATAAAGTTTTATGAACCTTTGGTTCAAAAAAATCTTACCATATCTAGTTTTAGTGATCTTCCATCTTAACTCTGTTCAAGTAGACCATCAGGCACCTGCCCCCTCTGAAGACCAACCTGCTGATCCCACCCAGGCACTATACCGTCCCCCAGGAGCCCCCTTTGGACCTATGCATTTTACTGAATACCCGCCCAACCCGGCCTACGCAGAGTACAGCTTGGAGACCATCCTCATTGCTGACCCCTTGGCCAGGACTAGAGAAAATGAATACATAGGATGTGAAGGAAAGTGGTACAAAAGGCCGCCAAGATTGTTCAAAGACAAGTACAATTATCTGCCTGCCTACTTTGTTCCCATGATTCTGCCCTTAACCCCTTGACCCGACTGCCCAATGGAGACCCCCACCACCGCAAAGACCACATCCACTCAACTGTTTGGAGTACTCTATATCACCTTGACAGGAATGGTGGATTCCATGATCCCTACCTCTGGACCCTGGTCCTTACTCGGGCAATCTATGTCTTACATTATCAAGTTAGCACCCATTCTATGGTGGGCTTTACCCACCGGCTTGGCCCAACCCCATCCTGAGCCACCCAATGCCTCTACCTATGCCTGGCTTTCTGACACTTATCTTCATTAGCATATTCCATATTAATATAATGGACCTTCTTTGTAGGGAGGTCTCTTGGTCTGTTGCTGTGGTAAAACATTGGTACAGAGTGGCCTAAAATGCTGAAGGTACTATCCTGATGGTTGATGATAGTCCCATAAGTTGCCATGAAGCTTGTTCCAATTAAGATATCATAGCTTTCATTGTGCAGCACTATTGCTAGGACTGTTACCACCAATTTACCAAAACAAAGTGGCAAAGATGAATAGGCTCCCAATGCCTTTGTCCTATCAGGTCCTGCAGTTCCAAATTCCTTGTTATAGTCCAAATCAGGCACAAGTTTCAGCTTCTTGACTATAATGGTTGACACAATGTTCCCAGGAGCTCCAGAGTCCAGAATTGCTCTTACCCAAAGTTTATGAAACTTTAGTTCAATGTATGTGCAGTTGTGTTGTTCCCCATAATGAGAAGAGGTAATTTTGGTAACCTTGTGAATGTCTAAACCCTTAAACTGAGCAAGAAACAACTTTAGTGCAGTTGTTAGATTGGGCTTCAGGGATTTCAGGGTATCCAAGTTTATGGAGACTTGTACCAACCTCAATAGTTGAGACAACTTTTTAACACTGTCACTATTTTGGGTGACCTCAGTGTATGGCATGGAAAGTTGCTCAGCGTAAGGTATAGAGATGGTATCAACAGCTTCTTTGGAAGGTAGGCTTTCTGTACAAATTGCCTGCTTCCTTGTGACTGCATTGACGGCTAAAACTCTATGGAGCAAGTCTTTGGTTATTTCTTCTTTATCAGGCAAGTATATCTTGGGGCAGGCTTCTTGGTCCAGCAGGCAGCCATTGCAATCAGGGATGTCAGGGTCCAGGTTGATAGGTGGAGAGGGTTGGTTACTACTAGCAATCAGGGTTTTCTCCTCAACCTGACTGCTTAGCAGTTTTTTGACTCCTCACCATTTTCTTCTCTGTCTTTTTCTTTGTATCCTAGCTTGTTTTCTTTGCTGTCTTCCTGGACCAAGTGGCAGACATTAGCCTTGGGTTGCTTGAAATCCTGAGAGAGATGTCCCAACTTCCCACACTTGTAGCATATGTGGGTGTTTGCCGTGTTGTTGAATGGGGGAGTGGCTACAGTTGTTGGTTTCTTCAATGAGTCCCTCTCCCAAGTCTTGCCCTTGGAATCTGTAGAAGAGAACAAAGTGGCTTTCATATGGTCAGGGAAGGGAACCTCAAACTACCCTTAAAGGATCTCAAGTGACGCATAAGTTCAGGGACCATTCTTGCACCATAGATTCCTGATTTGAGCGCAATAGATAGTTCTCTATTGGGGTGTACATAGTTTAGGAGTGCTCCTTTTACATCAACAAAAGTGGCTTCTCCCATGGAGACTAGGGTCTGTGCTTCCAAATAGAAGCGCTCTGAGAAATCCATTAGGCTTTCCCCCTTCTTTATCTTCCCTTCTGTAAACTCCATTTTTTGGCAAAATAAAGCCTCTTTGCTACCAAACTCTTCAATAAGGGCCCTGGATACGTTCTCGTAAGTCCAGCCTTGTTCTGGAAGTCTTGGCATTATTATTGTTTGGGTCTCCAAATCCAAGCAATTAAAAATGGCCACACTCTTCATGGCGCCATCTGCCCCATACATAGAGTTCTTATATAACCAAAGGAACATGTGGACATTGGCTTTTTTGTCAAACTTTGGCAGATTTGTTGGCTTAAAGTTCTGGATAACAGAAGAAGTGATAAAGTTATAGCTTTTTCTGGGTGGAGGTGAGGTATTTCTCTGATTTGAGGTGCGGAATTGTGCTTCAGAAGCCGCATCTCTGGTGTTGTTGCTGGTCCTGGAAGTTGAAGCAGCGGCCCCAGGAAGAGGTGTTTTGCTGCTATCCAGAACCAGTTCTTCTACATAGACCTTCCTCATTGTACAGCCTATGTTGTCTTCATTGCTCTCATAGCTATGGAAGGAGCAACAGTCTTCTGATATTGCCTGGCTGGCGGTGGACAAGACACTTTGACTTCTTCTTGTGGCTGTCTGTGGTCCTAGTTTCAACACAGTCTGGCTGGCGTACACCTGAAGTAGCTGCTCTACTTGCCCTTGTAGGTGCAGAATATTGCTACATTGCAATTGTACTTCTTGGGCCAGGTCCTTTATTGTGCGGTTTGCTATGTGCAGTTTGTATTCAAGCTTCTAAATACATGATTCCTGTTTTTTGAACAACACATCATTCTTTTCTTACATAGCCCAATGACTATTACTTAATCTTTCCAGATTATCATGATTTTCTTCTGTGCAGTCGTGGTTGCGGTCAATCATTTTTGCAAACTTTGGAAATTCCATGTTGAAATGGTTGCAGTTAGAAAGGGGTTGACAAAGGCCCTTGTCAATCTCACTGACGTGTTTGGACAGTTCCTCCATGTCCTGCTGGACAATGGCAGTGGCTTTCTTGTTACCTTCAGAAGAAACCCCATCCTTGATCATTCTTACAGAGCAGCAGAGCAACTCAACCTTGCTGCATAGATAGCAGAAGGTGGCTTCTGCCCCTTTTATGTGGTGAATGACTGTGCCAAGCCAATTGTTGTCCAGCCCTTTGTGTTCAAGCATGGTATCAACCATTGTGACCACATAGTTTTTCAGGCGTTCCTCCAGCTGTGCTGACCAATTTGCAGTGAAGTTTTGGTGGCCAGCCAAGCTGTTTAGTTGATGACTGATGTTGGTCATGGATCTGGTAAGTTCATTGTACAGGCAATGGAGGAAAGCCTCCTGATTGTTTATCAAGTTTACCTGATGCAAGATAAGGGACAGCTGATAGCCCAAGTGGGTCCGGTTGTGGCAAATGGCAGGATGTGCAAAGCTATGAATATACTCCTTGGCTTGTTCAATTTTTTCATCTGCAACCAAAGCTGGTCAGGAGTTATTCCTGTAAAGTTATGGAACTTTTCTTTAGCTGTTATACTGTAAGATGGCAGTACAGCAAGCTTCTTGTGTGCTTCCCCATTTTGGTAAGCACCACGGTCCATGCTACTGATGGCTTGCTCCAGCTGCTGCTGGTTAGGCTCCGCATTTCTGTCCACTTCAAGTGGCACTGGGACGTTGAGGTGAAGAGAGGACTGATCCTCTATCTGGTGGGGATGCTGTATGTCAGTCATAAACTGACCAAAAGCCACAAATTTGTTAGGCAGACCATCCCTTGTTCCAGCAAGGCAATTGATCTCTGTGAAGAGCCCATTGGGGTGGTCCTGGAGATGGCAAAGGAAGGCATGGAGAAGATTATCTCCATCACTTTCCCGCACAAAAGACAAGTCCCCAGCAGGGCAACAAGTACCATTGGACAGATGCATGCTAGAGTGAGCTCAAAATGTTGTAACTTCAGCTGTCAGGTGGTTGATAGCTGTTTTCACTTAACTTGAATATGACCTTAGTTGTTATTAAAGACTAAGCTAAGATAAGTTCTTTAGCTTAATGCATATAATAAGTTATAAGTTATGTAAATCAATCTTTATTTATAAGTCAATAAGAGAGTTATATAGTAGGAAAGGGATTAACAAGTGCCGCAGAGCACCAGGATCCTCTATCTACAGCCCAGTTTCCTCTATTACTTAGCCCCATATTAACATAATGATTGGATAGTTGTTAGTTAATATAAACTCAGAGTGCAACTTAGTTGATCAGTAGGACTAATTATCATCCATAACAAGAGTATCATCATACTCTAGTTCATTGAGCTTAATGGATCAATGTGTGATTACAGTGACAGCTAGTTTAAAACCAATCACTTCACAACATTAATGCATCCATGCATTCTTTTAGCAAACAAATGACCCCCATCCTCAACAATATATCTGAACCTTAGTGTTCCCAGTGATACAACTGATCTAACTTGGTTACCCCCACTCATCTGCACCACTTGCTTTGGCCTTCCAGTACAGTGCTACAGCAGCCTCTAATACTATGTTGTTGTGGCCTGACCCCAGCATATCCCCAACTTTTACACAGAAGCAGCTTTTCTCAGCAATAACATTTAGTTGAGTGTCTTTCTTAATTAAGGATCAGGAACCTAATCCAGAAAGAAGGAGCCTCCAAACTGGCTTCTTTCAGGGCTACATTAAAGAGTCTCTAAGCATCACATATTGGTACATGAACCAAATTATAAGCAGCTTATACCCATATCAACCACTTTAATGGTATTCAGCAATAATAATGATAGCCAATCCATGAAAGGCAACTATATCAAAGTAATCCTCAGAGTCACAACAAGATGGCCTATTTCTCAAGATTTTACCGCTTCTTTGTGTGAGTATAAATTTCCAACACTTTATAATACACTATAGTCTCTCTCTTTGGTTTAACCTAAATTTCTCATAATAAATGGTATCTTTGCACATGTAGCATAGTAATTTCAAATATATTATCAAGGGAGCATACTCAACCCTTCTTAGCTTTCATTTGATGATAATCATCTTCCCCTTACCAAATCAATTATTCATTATGTATTAAATAGCCACAAACCCTCCCTCACCCATAGTTGATCCTAAACCCTTACCAGGATCAAACCACAGTAATTTTAGCTTAAAAGTTAAATTTCTACTCAAGAAATTCATTCTTCATATATATCTCTATTGTAACTCTATAGGTTACCTGATTAGCACTGGTATCTTCTTTCTTTGACCATACCTAATGAAATGATATATCAACAAGAGCCATCCACCTTTTCCAGTCCCCCAACCAAGCCACATCTATGGATACCTGGAAAGGTATATTTCATCCCAAAACTTTGATGAAGGCATCTCACCAGCTCACACTTTATTTATAGAATATGTCATGCCCAAATCATGCACCAAGGGCATTCTGTGTGTTTCACCCATGAACCTTACTTTCACATCTAATTAAGATCAGCTTGATTGTTTGAATTACATCAGTATTTAAAATTTCTATGGAAAACCAAATAAGCTGGCATCAGCTGGCTTGATCACTCAGATGCCAAACTCTGCACTGGCTTCATCTCTCACAGCCACTAGGTTGGAAAGCCAGCAAGCAACTCTTTGAAGATGCTGATAACTGGTTTTTCCACTTGGATGAGGTCTCAAACTGGCGCTCAGCTTGACAATTGGGATAGCTTTGGAGCAGAAATCCCTGCTAACCTTCTCATCAAACGGCAACTGTGGTAAGTTTGACTCCCTGGTACTTGACACTTTGTCAAGTACCAGTGAGTTGAGTGCCACATATGTGAATCTATTAGTATTTTCAGCTTAACTGGTTTTAAGCTAATTTTTACTAGTAATTTAGGGGTTCAAAACCAAAATATGAGATTAAATTGACTCAAATTTGACTCTGTTTAATAAATCTGTTACCTCAAAGACCAATTTAAAGGGCAATTTAGAAGTAAATTTACTAATGAAAATGAAAAACTTGTGTTCAACAATATAAAAGCAAAAGTGGCAAGTTTGACACTTTTTAAGCCAAATCCTAATTTTATTTATAAAACACATATGCGCTTCTATAAAATTTATTATTTACTATTATATTTTTATTATTAGTGACCATAGCCATTATTTAAGCTCTCAAGCACCACTATACTGGATTTAGTGGTATTGACATTAATCAAATACCCCACTTGTTTGATATTATGTCATTTCTGGGTTTGTGGATTAAGTGGTGCCACATAAATTAAGCCCAATTTATTAATAGATTTCATATGTAATTTATTAAAAAAGAAAACTTGAATCCCCCTCTGTTTGACTCTATCCAATTATCACATGATTGGTTTTAGATTTAACTAATCAAAGGCTTGTAATTAAGGCTAAATTAATAAGTGACACACTATGAGTGCCACTTGACACCCATCCATTTGACACTTTAACTTGGGGATTAGTACAGAGAGCTTCTTAATGTTTCAACTAACATTATGGTAAATAATTCACTCCCAGCTCCTCACAGCATAACTTAAACACTAATAAACACCTTCCCATGCATTTACTTTTTTAACTTATGTTGTATTTTTTATATTTGAGCATATGAAACTGCCTTGCTTTTGGGTTAACTTTTGAACCTATTTTAAATTTAAGCAAGTTTATATGTAAAAAACATAGTAAATTTGATTTTTCTTCTCAACTCTGGGATACTTGACAGTAAGAATTAGGATTTTCCCAGCTGATTGATAGTGTCAAACTTGACACTTTACCATGTTTTTATTTTTTAACTCCCAATAAAAAATTCTACATAATAATTATTTTTGCCATTATAATATAATACTCTCCCTGCTACTCCCCATGAAATTTTTATTCTTTATTTTATTTTTTATTATACTTTTTCACTAATTTAGCCCTAATATGTTATGCTTAACCTAACATATTTGATGCTTTATCAAATATCCCTTATTTTCTATGTTTTAACCTTTAGATATATACTTTGAGTTTATATTTTGCTTCTATTTACTTTGTTATATTTTTAGTGATAAATAAAACATTATTTGATCCTTTTTACTTATAGTTTGCTTTGTTTTACCTCTTTTTCTAATATATCTTTTACACTGTTTTATTTACAAAACTAAACTTTTCTTTAGCCAAGATCATCCAAATCAACAAGCCTACCAAGCGCCAAGCCTCCAAGGAACCAACCACCACCCCCAAGCATGTCAAGAAGCCTGCAAAGGCAAAGTCTCCAACTCCATCTCCCCCCACCCCATCTCCTCCCACTCCTCTCCCCTCCACCCTCATCTTCAACTTCCTCCCCCAATTCCTCAAATAAAAGTGATGAATCACTCACTGACCACTCTTTTCAAAAGTCAGAGGCCAACTCTGAACCCACCAAGGAGCGCAGTACCAAGAAGTCAAAGGCTGCTAAGGAGCCCACCTCTTCTTCTGGTAAGAAAAAGGAGGCATCCAAGCAGGCCTCAAAGAGCTCTTCCCCTCCTCCTCCTGATGGCTCTTCCCCCCTCCCTCATCTGACCCCCAAGATGAGCTGGAGGATTACTCCAAGAAGTTTAAAGCTTCTGGTCACGTGGCTTGGGATCCACTGGCCATCCACAATATCTGCAATGTGGACAGAGAGTTCAAAGTCCCCAAGCGCTTACCCCGTTTTCCCCCCATAATTGTCAGGGATCCAACCTGTGGGGGGGGGGGTTCCTGGGAACTTGCAGGCAGACAGCCCACGGCCCAGCAAGGAGGGCCCACCACAAGATTGGGGCCAACTTTACAATATAAGATAACAATTTGCCCAGGAGAGCCCAAGGTCTGCTGGTAGGTACCATAGAATCTATCAAGCCAGTAAGAGTGATGTACATCACTCCAAATATCTGAGTGAAAGTGGATTCATCTGCAGCAACAGATTCTTGCGGGCGTTTGGGCCACAGGGTGAGAGGCGGAGTCATCGGGACCAAATACGTGGGCAGGTGGTTGTACTTGTCACAGAATAGCAGGAGAGATATAATGATTTTGTGGCCTTCCATGTAAACAGTCTTGGTCTCTCTAGTTCTTGCCTCAGGGTCGTAGATTGGGATTTCCTCTAGGGTGAACTCCAAATACACCAGGTTAGGGGGTACTTGGTGAAATTTACTGGGCTGTAGGGAGCTCCTGGTGGACAATAAAGATTGGGCAGCTGGTCTGCGGTTTCTTGGGGTTGATGGGTGTGAGGTGCAGAACTGCAGGAGGTAGACTGTAAATGAAATAGAACTAATATTAAAACATGGAATAACCTGGTTGAACCAAAGGTTCATGTCACTTTATTGCAAGAATGGCAATGGACAACTTCCTGGCGGTCCAGGGTATAAGTATGCCCATCTGTCATGGGTGAACTTTTAAAAATTTCTTTGGCCCAGGTGTTAATGTCTACAAGGTTTTTCCAGTCCTTGGTGGCATCCATTGAGGGAGTTAATTCATTGGCTGGTTCAAACTGAGAATACTCAAATTCCCTTGTTGGGTCATGGGGTTGTTCATCTCTGGGCGGCCTGCGTTCTATGAGAAGTTTCTTTGTTTCCCCTTCTGTGGTGGCCCAAGTTATTTCAGGTTCTATGGCTAGGCCTGCCCGCTGATTGGCTGGGTTAACAGGAACCTTTAACATGGGGAGTGTCAATGTAGGTGATTTTGACTCATCAAGATTTAAAGGATTTTCCTTAGTCAAATCTTGTTCTGGTTCCTGCCCAAGAATCTGTGGGCAGCCAGGCGGCTGATCCTGCGGGCTGGCGGCCCGCAGTGCATCAGGGTTCAAATCCTGTAGTTGAGGTTTTCCAGTAAGCAGGGTCAATAGGAGTTTGTCACTTGTGACATCATCCTCTTCTCTCCTGTTGCCCTCCTCTTTCCTAGCCCTCTTGTCCAAATATTGCTGTATGGCTCCATGTGCGTTAGGTAGGTTGGAGACAGATCCCCAGGTGCTCTCTTTGGGGGGGGGTAACCTACCCATTTGTCATAGTATTGTGGGGTCTTGTAGTGAAGGCAGTGTCCATGGATGTACTCCACTTTGTATTTGGTTGTGTGTCCCTCCTGGATGGGCAGGGGATTGGTCTTGATCTTCTGGTTGGGAAGGGAGGTTCCTTCTTTCTTGAATAGCAGTGATTGATGGAAGACATTGTGGATTTTCCAAGTAGGCAGCAGTTTTAGTTTTACGCCACTTCTCCTATTTGCTTTATAATCTTGTAAGGGACACAGCAGCAGTGAGCTAGCTTCTTACTGGGTACGTGTAGGGGAACGTTGTGTGAGTCAAGGTAAACTTTGTCACCAATCTCCAGGGTTTTTCTGGGGCTCTTTTACTGTTGGTGAACACCTTGTAGGTCTTAACAGCGTGGGTCAGGTTCCTTGGGCAAGTTTCTTGGATGGCATGTATTTGTTTGATCCAAGTTGTCTTGCTGTATTCTGTTCCTTGCTGCCAATCCTAGGGTCCCATGATGGATCAAACCCCTAGTTGGCCTTGAAGGGGGACATAACTGTGGATGTGTGATCTTTGCTGTTATATGTGTATTGTGCCATGGGTAACATCTCTGCCCAGTTGTCTTGGTCTGTGTTGGTGTAGCATTGGAGGTATTGTTCCAAGATTTGGTTGATACGTTCAGTTTGTCTGTCCATCTGTGGGTGGTAGGAGGTTGGCACACAACATTTTATTCCAAGGTCTTTCATCACTTGGCTCCAGTAGTGGGAAGTGAACTGGGGTCCTCGGTCGGTGATGATTTCTTATGGAGTGCTGTGTTATGTCAAGATGTGGTTGTAGAAGTGTCTGGCAGTCTCAGCTACTGTGCAGTGGGTAGTGGTTGGGAGGAAGTAAGCCATTTTTGTGAAACGGTCAACCATTACTAGGATTGCATCAAAGGATTTTAAAGGGGGAGCTCTACTATGTAGTCCATTGATACTGACTTCCAGGGTCCAGCAGGGATGTCCAGAGGTCTCAGTAGTCCTTCTGGCTTTGAGCAATGTGTCTTGGTTCTTCCACAGGTTTCACAACCATTGATGTAGGCAGCTACTTCCTTATCCATGCCCGGCCATGTGTAGTTCCGTTTGATACTTGAGAGAGATTTATGTCTACCAGGGTGGCCTGCCATCTCTGAATTGTGGTGGTCAATCAATACATTTGTTTGGGTTGGGCCTTCAGATACATAGATTCTGTTGTGGAGCAGCAGGGTAGCGCCTTTCAGGGAATATCCTTTCTTTGAGTGATGGCAATCTGGGTCCTTTATCAGGGCTTCAACTAGTTCAGTTGAATAGGTGTCTTGTTTCTGAGCTCCTATCACGTCAGGTTTACTGGCAGCAATCTTCAAGCACTTCAGTTGTATTCCTAGGCTGGTGGGGTTTAGTAGTGTATGGGTGTTGCAGTCCTTGATTTCTGCAGAGGAGGGAATTGGGTTGGCTCTCCTGCTCAAGGCGTCTGGTACCACATTCACTTTTCCTGGCTTGTAGTCTATGGTCAAGGTGTAGTTGGCCAGTTCTAAAGCCCATCTTGCTTGTTGTTGGTTCAGCTGACGTGGTTTGAAGAAGTAAACTAAGTTTTTGTGGTCTATCAGAACCTTTACCGGGTGTTAAGCACCGCACAAGTACCTGCGCCAATGCTTCAATGTCTTCATTATAGCTAGCATCTCTTTGTTGTATATTGGGTGGTTCCCTTTAGCTGATAGCATCTTATTGGAGTAATATGCTACAGGATGTAGCATACCATCCCTGTCACAGTAGATTCCATAATGCCAGGTATTGTCTGTCCAAGTAAGAAGGCTCAGAAGGTTGGAAAACCTGTATCAAAATTGACCAAGTTAACGGATTTAAACCAAACAGTTGATCAAAAATGGGTCATGGCTGCTCCAGTCCGCCAGCTGAAACCAGCTCCCCCTTTCAAACTGACGTTGATAAATTGACATAATATGAGGGTCACCCAATATGAGCTTGCTAATCAGTATGGTTGTCAGAAACTAGTCACGCAAGGGTTCTTTGCAACCTGGACCAGATACTTACTTGGCAATGTGGAAGGATTAGGAGGTCAAGACTCAGGTGGTATTGCTTAGTCAATTTTTCTGATATACATTAAATAGTTTTCCCTGTTTCAACTCTAAGAGTTGATTCCTCCTAAATTTACTCAATAAAAATCAATTATCCCAAGTTCTAATTTTAAATTTTAAAATGCATCCTGTGATCAGGTTATTGCAATATATCCCGTACAATCTGATTCTGAACCAAATTGTTTCAGGAAGATGGGGCCCAGCATCTGGAACTTTGTTGTTGGCTCCGCCAAATGTCAATTTCATGCCAGACAATTTTGTAGCTGCTCCCCCCATTCTTGAAACTAAAATTGTGTCCCTTCTCAATGCCCAGAATTCTACACTGAAGATGCATTGATGCTTTCCCAGGTCATTCATCTTAGTTTACTCTGGTTAGGATTACTGGTTCTACTTAATCCTGGAGTTACAATTGAAAATTTCACAAAAAAATATCTGAAGCCTTGTTGGTGGTTAATAATCAATTCTATGTGGATTTGGGTGGTAATTCCCCATCATTTAGAAACGGCTTCATATTATCCAGTGATTTCTGCCACAATCCCCTCCTTCCTGAAGAAGGACCCTGCCCACTGCAAAGTTGGATGCATCTGTCTCCAGAATAAAAGGTTTAGATGGGTCAGGCATGGCAAGGACCAGAGCGGATGTGAATGCTTCCTTCAGGGTCATTAACGCGGAGGTGCATACCTCATTCCAGAAAAACTGGACCTTGTCAGAGCAAAGACAGGTCAGGGGCAATGTAATCTGAGAAAAAATTTGGATGAAATCCCTGCAATAATTTTCTAGGCCCAAAAAACTTCTCACATCTTTTCTGCATTTGGGTACTGGCCAGGCTTTCACTGCTTCCACTTTGTCCTGCGCCATAGCAAACCTGCCAGTCTTTACCACATATCCCAGGAATTTGACCTCGGACTGGAAGGATTTGCATTTCTTCAGCTTGGTGTGTAGGTTGGCCTGTGAGAGTTTCTCTAGTACTTGGTCAAGGTGTTGGAGGTGTTCTTCATGTGACTTGCTGTATATGAGGATGTTATCCAAATATGCCACGCAGAATTGGTTGAGGTACTTGCCTAGGACAGAGTTGATCATCCTTTGGAAAGTACCAGGGGTGTTGCACAAGCCAAACGGCATAACTAGGTATTTGTACAACCCATATCTGGTTTTGAAAGCCGTCTTGTATTTGTCTCCTTCTTTGATTCTGATCTGATTGAAGGCGTCTCTCAGGTCAATTTTCAAGTACACCTGGGCTCCAGTCAGTACATCACAGAGGTTGTCAGCGTTGGGGATGGGGTAGCAGTTCTTCACTGTAATGTTGTTCAGTTTTTGGTAGTTCATGCAGGGACGCATTCCGCCATCCTTCTTCCCTACAAACAGCATAGGTGACAAGCAAGGGGCCTTTGACACCTGGATGAAACCTTTTTTTGTCATGTCCTCTAGTTATGTCTTCAGGGCTACTTGTTCACAATGGTTACAGCTGTAGATGAGGCGTGGTATGGTTGGGTTCCTGGTAACAGGTCTATGGCATGATTGTAGGATGGGTGGCTGGGGATATGGGTTTCTGCTTCCTCGCTGAAAATGTGGTTCTACTTCTCTAAGGAGGCAGGTAAAATTCCCACACTGGGTTATATTTTCAGGGTCAGGAGTGTGTTGGGTCTTTTGCTGGTTAGATCCAGCTGGAATGGCACCACATCACACAAATTGTCTTCCTTTAAAGCAACTGTTTGATTACAGAAATTTAGAATAGCGCCATGTCTTTGGGACCAGGAGTCTCCTAGGATCAAGGGGTGGGGAAGTCCCTTTAGGATGATGGGGAGCACTGGATAGATGTTCTGACTAATTTTCAATGTAAATTTGGTTGCGCACAGGAATCCCAAGTTGTGAAAGCTGTTTTCCAAGATTACTTTGACACCTTTGGTGTTGGCCTTTAATCCTAGGTCCCTTGCAAGGGTGGTGTCAATAAAACTCTCTTCAGCTCTGGTATCAATGAAAGCTTCCACAGTCTGGGATATTATGAGTGTTTGTACTTCAACTTGGATAAATTTGTAAAACTTGGTGGTGTTTATTTGTTCTAAAGAAACCATAGGACCAATCTTCTTGGGGCAAGCCTTAGTGAGGTACCTGGGTTTGTGGTAGTAGAAATACAACCCGCATGGTAGTGGCGCTGTAGTTCATCAGGGGACATTCCTGGTCTGTTGGGTGTCAGGGCTTGGTTTGCGTGTTGAGTGGGAGAGGGGGTGCCTTACTAGTTGAGGCTCAACCCTCTACGCAAAAGGAGTAATTCATCTAGGCCAAGCGTAGGGGGATGGTGCTTAAGAAGCTCCTTCAAGGCAGGGCAAGCTCCTTGGCAGTACAAGATGGCTGATAGCTTGTCCTCAAGTTGGGTTATGGCTTTCAGTTTCAGGAATTTTTTAGTGTAGGCTTATAGAGTGTGTGGTCTGTTTCTGATGTCTAGTAAACTGATGAGGGCGTGATGGCAGGTGTCTAGGTTATTGCCAGTGGCCATCAGTTCACTCTCAAATTGGGAGTAGTCCAGGCAGAACTCAACATCCTTGGTGGTAGCCTTCCCAAACCAGTCTAAGGCATCACCAGAGAGCATGAAGGCCACTCCAATGACTTTCTCAGTGTTGTTGGAATATGAGTTTGTGTTAGCCTGAAAATGGAGACAGAGGACTGGCATGGCTCTTCTAGCTTCTTCTCAGGTGAGCTTCCCCATCTGAGGCATGTCCACCTTGGTTGTGGTCTGACTTACTATAACTTTCTGAACCTGTAAGTTTGGGGTCTTGGTCTTCTCATTGCCAAGCAGGGCGTCTTTCTGTTCTGTACTGGTTTGGTGTTGGGTTGCTGATGCAATTAGGTTGGTAGCTAGCTTGTATGCATAGTAAGCTGAAATCAATAAAAGTAGAATACAAGATGCCCCAAGGGTTATCAACATCTTGGGGCCCAGGTTACTGTGTTTGAGGTAGATCAACATAATTTCAGGGATCCAGCCTGTGGGGGGTTCCTGGGAACTTGCAGGCAGACGGCCTGTGGGCCCAGCAGGGAGGGCCCACCACAAGATTGGGGCCAACTTTACAATATAAGATAACAATTTTCCCAGGAGAGCCCAAGGTCTGCTGGCAGGTACCATATAATCAATCAAGCCGGTAAGAGTGATGTACATCACTCCAAATATCTGACTGGAAGTGAATTTATTGGCAGCAATAGATTTTTGCGGGCAGTTGGGCTGCGGGGTGAGAGGTGTAGTCATTGGGACCAAATACGCAAGCAGGTGGTTGTACTTGTTGCAGAATAGCAGGGGAGGTATAGTAATTTTGTGGCCTTCCCTGTAAACAGTATTGGTCTCTCTAGTTCTTGCCTCAGGGTTGTAGATTAGGATTTCCTCTGTGGTGAACTCTGAATACGCCAGGTTGGGGGGGGGGGTAATCAGTGAAATGTACTGAGCTGTAGGGAGCTCCTGGTGGACAATAAAGGTCAGGCAGCTGGTCTGCAGTTTCTTGGGGTTGATGGGTGTGAGGTGCAGAACCACAGGAGGTAGACTTTAAATGAAATAGAGCTAATATCAAAACATGGAATAATCTGGTTGAACCAAAGGTTCATGTCACTTTATTGCAAGAATGGTGATGGGCAACTTCCTGGCGGTCCAGGGTATAAGTATGTCCATCTGTCATGGGTGAACTTTTAAAAATTTCTTTGGCCCAGGTGTTAACGTCTACCAGGGTTTTCCAGTCCTTGGTGGCATCCATTGCAGGAGTTTATTTCATTGGCTGGTTTGAACTGAGAATACTCAAATTCCCTTGTTGGATCATGAGGTTGGTCATATCTGGGTGGCCCACGTTCTATAGGAAGTTTCTTTGTTTCCCCTTCTGTGGTGGCCCAAGTTATTTCAGGTTCTATGACTAGGCAATCCCGCTGATTGTCTGGGTTAACATGAACCTTTAACGTGGGGAGTGTCAATGTAGGTGATTTTGAATCATCAAGCTTTAAAGGATTTTCTGAAGTCAAATCTTGTTCTGGTTCCTGCCCAAGAATCTGTGGGAAGCCAGGCGGCTGGTCCTGCAGGCTGGCAGCCTGCAGGGTGTCAGGGTTTTAATCCTGTAGTTGAGGTTTTCCAGTAAGCATGAATGATAGGAGTTTGTCACTTGTGACAATCATGTCAGTAAAGGGTGGCCCTGGTTATGTCACTGACAATTACATTTTCAACTGTAATAATCAAAAGCGCACCACCAAGAGCAATCACTTTGTATGTGAGGATGAGACTTGCAGGGGCCAGCTAAACACCAAGGGCTGGTAGCAAGTAACTGCTGAGAAGGGGGAGCACTCTTGTGAGCCCCCCAATCATTTTATAACCTGGATGCTAAAATGGTACCTTGTCCAGATGATCCCAACATCCTCTCACCTCCAGGCATCTGATCTGGCTATAAAGGCCCTGCAGCATTTAAAACCCAACAATATTAAGTTGGTATCAACCTAGGAACAGTTGGTTAAATTCATAAGAAATAAGCGTATTGCTGCCAATACCCCTCCCCTAAGGCCTCAGACATCCTCTTAGAGCTTACACTCACCCACAAGCTCAAGCAGCTTCTGAGTGGGGAGCGCTTCCTCCTTCACAATGATGGGCCCAGCAGCAATGACCGCATAATCTGCTATGCCATATAACAGAACCTGCTGGAGTTAAAAAGGGATTCAACCTGGCTAGTTGATGGTACCTTCACCACTTGTCCCTGGATGTTCAAACAGCTCTAGATGATCCATGCCCAGATTGACATCTGGGTGATTCCACTCACTTTCTTCCTTCTCCCTGGAGCCACTGAGGCATCTACACCCGTTCTTTATCCATCCTTTGCCAAGCACTTTCCCTCCTTTCTGACAACAATGATGCCAAGAAGACCCCCCTATACCCACGCCAACCCTCCTGCCACTGACAAGGACCAGACCACCCTGGACTTGGAGGAAAAGGTAAGGCTGAGAGCTCTGGGGCCTCACATTTGCATCATGGACTTTGAGCCTGCTCAGTTCAATGCATTTGAGCAGCTGTTCAACAGGGGTGCCACTTCCACTTCTACCAAGCAGTTGCTTGGAATGTGCAAGCCCATGCCACGCCTAGTAGGTTGAGCTGGAGGGACACTTCAGACACCTGTAAATTTGTGCTTGCACAATTTAGTGCCTTGGCTTTTTTAAAGCCAGAGAACACTGTGCAGGGGTTTGAGGCTCTCTCAAAGGATTCTTACATAGTAAAGCACTTGGATTTCAAGCCTTTCCTCAAGTACTTTAATCCCCAGTGGATTGGGAAGTTTGTCACACAGAGACGAGGCAAGGCCTGCACCAAGGCCAGTTGGAACATTTACCGGGCGGCCATCAACAGGGAGCTCAAGACCACCTCAACACTAGAGGCTTATCACAAGCATCTTAAGGCCAACTTTGGGCTTCATCCAAAGTTCAATAAGTTCTTCTCTCTCCTGCAGCATGAGCAAGAGAAAATCATCTCCAAGCTCAGAGATCTTGCCAACTGCATCCCCCCACCAAGCCTACAACCCGCTCCACCCTCGTCACCAAGGACATCCAGGGTGCAGCCAAGAACAAGTATAAGGCCTCTGAGCTTAAGAAGCAGATTGAGCTTATTGCCACTGCCCTCCTGGAAGGGGCTAAAATGAAAAGGGGAAAGAAGGATGAAGAGTAAAATTGCTTGCTTGCTCAGTTATATGATTTTTACTTTTAACTTTTTAGCTTTAATTTTTACTTTTTAGTTTTTAGTTTTGATCATTCAGTTTTTAACTTTAATTTTTTTGATTTAATTAGATAGCACTGATTATTTTATGTATACATGGCAAGTTTGAGATGAATAGTTATATTTGAAAGTGATTGAAATATCTTAATTTTTTGTTGATTTACTAGTAAAACATAAAATATTCACATTTGTACTTATATGAACTATATCAAATAAAGATTAATATTTATTCATACTTTGCATAACTTCTATTGTTGTGCTTATGTTTATTCTTATTTCATTGTAATTTTATTTTTTATGGTAATCAAAAATATTTTTATAATAAAGAGTGTAAATTACATAGTAAAATGAGAAGCATTTGCTTATTTCTCCTTATTTACATTAGTTAAAATACACTTTTATTGCATTTTTGAGTTCTCTGAGGTCACTTTAGTATAATATAGTTGTATAGTTTAATTTTTTATATTAAAAGCTTTCAGTACATCAAGATTTGTTAATTAAAAAGTGTTGATTTCCAGTTGTCAATCAGGGAAAAAGCTGAATTCTCATTTTACTATAGTGTTGAGCACCAGGGAGTCAAACTTACCACAGTTGCCCATCAAACAATCTTGCCAGGATATTAAAATCCAGCTTAGCAACTCCCATAAAGAGACACCTATTGCTACATATACCAGTCTCTTTGAAGAGATTCAACACATGATCCAAAATCCTGCCCAAGCTGACAATGTGCAAGCCTGTACATCCTCCATCAATCACAGAAAGCCCTTCATTGCTGCACTTATCTACCCTGAGGCAAACATATACATACCAGCACTCATTGCTGAAACCAAACACAACAATAAGAGTGTTGTCATGAGATATGATGCATTTATGAGCAATTGCAACAATAATTATAAAAATAACAGTAATAAGCACAAGTCTAACTTTGGCAACCATCATAATAGTAGTAAAAACTTCAATAAAAGCATCCATCCCAATAAAAAAATGTTACAGAGGTCAATAATGCTAATAATACCACTCACTATGGCTCTGAACCCATCTTCTCTGATGTTAAAGACCTTGATATTAATCAGAAGGGAAAATAAGATGGGGAGCTGGCCTTAGTGCATCTGTCTCCCTTCAATATGGGACAAATGGACACTTTTCTGGTACTGATTTTTCTCTATGCATCAGAGGCATCCCAAATTCTACCACATTTATGAGCTTGAAGATCAAGGGTCACTTGCAGCTCTTTATCTATCCATGCACTTGTAAATCCCACACTTACAAAGCTTTGTTTGGTTCTGGTGCTCAAAAAATCATGCTCAGCAAATATTTATCTATCAAATAAAGAATCCCACAGCAAACTCTAGATTCAGATGCACCCAAAAGGCAGATGGTAATAGAGTTCTACTTTAAGGAAAAGTGATTTCCTTCAATTTTGATTTAAAAGGGATAAAAACCAGTATTTATGATCTTTTAATGCTCAAACTAAACTATGGTGTTGTTTCTGGTATGGACTGGTTTTCCAGAGTTAACATTAGTGCTTTCTGGAAGACTAAGACCATAGCCATTAATCACAACAGTGCGTATTTCACCACCCTCAAGGATCAACATGGTCTTATACTAGGGAGCACAGTCTTTGTTAAAGCCATCAATCCAGAAAGCTATGAACCCCTAAAAAAGAAAATACTTGTTGTACCCTAAGATAAAAAGGGTCTATTTTCAAAAAAGAAAACACACAAGTGAACCACACCCACTTGAACTCACATGAATACTCAAATAATACAAACATGTCTTTAAGAAAGAACTCATAAACCTCTCACCTGAGCATGATGCCAAGAATGGCATGGTTCTAAGTAAAGCCATGCCCAAAGAAGCACCTCTTTAAATCAATTCCCAAACAAAAGCTAGAACCTTTAAGGATTAAACTGTCAATAATCTTGCCAAGAGCTGCATTCACTTATCAGAGTCACCCTGGTTGCAGCAGATTTTTTTCAAAAAGAAAACATGATTTATTTGGCCAGTCCATAGATTAAAAGGCTCACAATGCAATCACTGTCAGCAATTGACATCCACTATATCTAGTTGAATATCTATTTACATGCCCTCAAGGCTCCCAGATCTTCTCCAAAAAACTTACATATGGATACAGCCAGGTTGGATTAAAAGTTAAAGCCATTCCAAAGATGGTATTAAGAACCCAATAAAGCTCATTTTAGTGTAAACCCATGGATTTTGAAATGGCAAGAGCACCGGCTACAGTTGTACCATGATGAATCAAGCCATTTATGTCTATCAAGCATCATATGTTATACTAGCACATCTTTTCCCTACCAAGCAACAAAGAGGAAGACCTAATTCATGTGCACAAAAATGTTTTCAATTTTTCAAACCCAAGATTTATCAAAAGTCATGAGATGCCAGGTTATGCAGAAGTAACCCTTAATTCCTGAGAAACTGCTCCCATGGTAGCATCAAAGCAGACCCTGAAAAGGTAAAGGCTATTTCTAACATGCAAAGACCTGTGTGGTGTTCCAGCTCATTGGTCACCATGACATGTCTTGGGTTGAAGCCAGGTGCCAACTGGAAGGGGATGTCATTCTCCAGATGGGGCAACTTCTTGGGTTGAGGCTTGTACCTGGTCTGCATGGTGACAAATTCCTCAAGTACCTTTCTTATTGCCAGGTAAGCATCTCCTCCATACACCTTGACCTCTTCTGGAGCCAGATCAACCTTGGGCTGATACTAATCCTTGAAGAGTCTCTTGAACTGATTTCCTATGAACTACTTGCCTCTGGTGGTCATCTCTAGCTTTGGAAAATCTTTCCAACTCCTTGTCTGATTTTTCACTGGTTTCAAACCTTTGGCAGCTCTGGCAATAGACATCTTCTTCCTCTGATCTAGGATATAAGATGTTATGTGATTCACTCATTGAGAACTATGCACAACTAGGGATAATGAATGTGGGTTGAGAGTGGCATTTTATTGAGTTCAGAAGAAAGATCTCCTTAGAAACCTTCTATTAGATAGCCTGTTTTAGAAAATATACAATTTGGTTTTCTAAATCTGCAGCCCTTGTTTTTTCTCTTGAACTCCTTGCACTTGGTCTTGGACTTCTTGTACTTGGTCTTAGGCTTCTTTTCCTTTGTCTTGCAGTCCTGCTCCAAGTCTTGGAGTCTTTGTGCTGCACTTTTCATCTCACTTCTTTGCCTGCTATTCCTGCGCTGCCTTGCTCTTGGCCTTGTGCTACTTCCTGGTGATCCTGGGCTCCTGCTCCTATGTCTTGGGCTCCTTGTCTTAGCTTATGGCTTTTGAAATCCACTATATCCCCCCTTGTTTCAGACTATTTCCCCTTAAATGGCTCCATGTTTCCAATGATTTTTTCTTCTGACTTCTGAATTTACCAAGTTTTAACTATCCAGTTTTTCTTGCTCTATAATAACTTAAACTTATGTTCTTACTTCAGCCAATCAGAGAGGACTTTTCCCTGTCAATACCCCTTTTTAGGCTTTTTCCCTTCAGCTCAACCAAAGGAAAACATTGATCAAAAAGGCTTTGGCCTGTAGCCAATCAGGCTTCTGGATTGGCCTGTTTTTCCAAAACGTTTCTCTGGATGACCTGCTCCTGACTTTGGTTCAAACCTGACGTCCTCTTGCTCTGGAAAAACCATGGCTCCATGTTTCAAACAGTTTCCCTGTAATTCCTGTCATGTTTTGCCAGGTCAATTTGAGTGTTTCTACCTATGTTTTACCTAATGAATTTTTTTATCTTAATTTCTTCAACATTTCTCTGTGCTTTCCTGTGTTCTTTCCCCCTCAGCAAAACTTGAAACCGTCTGATGCTCGCTTTACGCTCCTCTTAATGCAAGGAAAAACCCCAGTCTTTGTCCTTAGAGTTTCCTTGTGCTGCTCTACCTGTTTCCTTTTATTTTTACTATATCAATTCTTTAATAAATTCTTTATATATTCTTCTTATTGTTTTACTCAATTTTATTCTCTTATTTATTTATCTCTGTTATTGTCTCTTTTTATTTCTTCTATCAATTTTTTAATTCTTTTAAATCTTTTTCTGTTCTTTATTCTAACATTCTTTTCTGTTTTGAACCTCTTCTGATAGCCTTCACCTACTTCTTCTGCTCTTTCTGGTTGATGCTCACCACAATTGTCTTTCCTCTTTTCCACTAGTCTCCATCACTCAACACCTCAAACTAGGCAATAAATCTTCACAAGTGAATCAACTTAGACTTGTCCCCCATCAGTTACCTACACTTTAGACCATCAGTAACAGACACTTCTCATGTTTTGTCACTATTTTTACTCACTCAAGCGGTTATTTTGAGCTTTCAGGCACAAATTAACCAACTTTACTTCCCAGAAACCTCTAAATCATCAAGTTCTGCAGCTGTTTCTCTGGACAGCCACCTCAATGATGGTTCTGGGCATATCCAATCTTGTCTAGTAGTTTCAAGGTTTCCTCAAAGTTACTTGACAATCACAGGGAGAAACTTTACCCCTCCACCCTAGGTAAAGTTGTTCAACTGCACCTCCCTTACAGTTGGTCCCAAGATCCCAGAACTCCATCAGTACATCCCTTTTCAGCCAACCAGGCCCTTATCATCATTCATTGCATGAATCCATTTCCTCCTTGCCTACCTTTCCTGGCTTAGATCTCCCACCTCTCTTGGCTACAGCCTACATACATACATCAACAAACCAACCAACATTTACCTGTTTCAGGGCATTTAATCTGTATTGTGGCCAAATCAGCTCTCACCTGCAACAATGCTCTCATGTGAATTTTCACAACCCACCTCTGTGAAACAAGTCCCATGTTCTCTAAGAATGATATTTTAGCTTTTAAATTATATTAAAAACTGGAGTTAACTTACCCCACTGATCAATGGCCTGATCAAAGGCAGTGCTAAAAGAAAACTTATTTGCTCCCTGGAATGTGATAAAACTTCCTGCTCCTCAAACAATGTTTTATCAAGGCACCAGGATTGCAATTATAAAATATAAAAGATTGCTACAAGCTTGATTCAGATGCAAACATCACCACCATAGATGCAGGGTTGGGCATCTGCTAACCAGGGCAGCCTACTTCTTGTCAGTATGTTAAAAAGGTAGAAAACTGACTAACAATGAGCACTTTCACCCAGTTCATTATGAGGAAATCTTGATAATCTATAACAAATGCACAAAGCGGACAGGATACCTAGAGAAGAATATCAACGTCAAAGTACTCACCAATCAAAAGCCGTCTATTTATTCTAAAATACATAATGCACTTGCTCAGCACCAAGACAAATGAATGTACCTTATGGAACAGCTCAACCTGGATTTCTAAAAAAGCAGATCTGGTCACAGATGATGACCTGTCTAGAATTTTTCAGCATAGAGAGAATCACCTATACCACCTGGACTATGGCTGGCACAATCTATACACAACAGACTATACAACAAAGAGAAAGACCCTGTCACTCACTAATACACCCAAAATACATTAATAAAATTAAAAACACTTTTATGTACCAAATGAAGCTGTCTACCACATTGTAAATGAAAAAATTCATACCTTTCCCTTTCACAAAGAGTTGCCACTATCCTAAGATACCACCAACTATTAGGATACACTAAAGCTAATGAAATAGATCTTATATTAAAAAATTGCCTGGTGTTCAAACCTTAAGCATGGTATCACATATGTATTAAAGAGGTACACTTAATGTGAGAAATTCAACAGCACAGAAGAACCTGAGCCTACAGTTAACCTAGTACCTGGCCCAGAACCCTTCAAGCTCTGGGGGTTGGATGTGATTGGGCTCTTCCCAGAAGCTGTAGCAGAAAGGCTTCTTAATTGCAACCATAGGCTTTACTCCACACCAGCCAATGTCCTGGGTAGCCAACAATTATAGTGGGCAAACAATAGACCACTTC
This sequence comes from Entomophthora muscae, assembly GCA_014839935.2. Classification (NCBI taxonomy): domain Eukaryota; kingdom Fungi; phylum Entomophthoromycota; class Entomophthoromycetes; order Entomophthorales; family Entomophthoraceae; genus Entomophthora; species Entomophthora muscae. Next base: position 10,979 of record QTSX02000238.1, on the reverse strand, counting down.
ATGATAAAGCAGCAGTTGCGGGATATGGCACACCCAACTATACCATCAATGATGGTGCTGTAAACTATCAGGAAAAATATAGAGCAGCTTAAAAGCAACCCAATCAAGCATCCTATAACATTGCTTAGCTTCCCCAGGCAAATAAAAGCATGAAAAGTCTAAAGATCAGACATCTGTATGTTCTAGAAAATATAATGGATGGTAAAGACAAGGGCAACTGGTCAAAGTTTGTCAGACAAGCATGGCTAGTATCCAGAGCAGCAACCGTCAGAATTTAACCTGTCTGCATGTAACATCCTCCATGCCAACAACCCCAGATCTTTGGCTTTATTTTTTACAATTTTACTTAAAACATGAAAATCAAAATCAAGATTAACTTTTAGTGCTAGTAACAATTATTTAAGGTAAAAAATCAATAAGCGTACAATGAAAACAAAAATATATTTTTTGAGATTTGTCAACATGGAGGATGTTACATGTAGACAGTTTAAATGCTGATGGTTGCCTCCAGAGCTGGGGTCAATCAAGAACCTGGTTACTTCCCAGTTAAACTTATCTATGGATATAAGCAAGAAATGGTTACCAATAACAACCAATATCATGTTGCAGTTCTTGGAGAAAAACCACCCACTTGAGCACAGAACACTGGACGCAAAAGTGTCAGGTTAAAACATAACTTAAAAGCCATTAAAAGAATTTCCCAGCAGAAAATCACCTCTCAGAAGAAACCACTTGCCCCTAGCACCCAAGTCTGGGACTTTGTTGTTAACCTCAAGAAACTAGACTCAGTACACAGAGAGCCAGGAAGAGTTATTAAACACTGCCCAGAACACAACATGTACCTTGTGGAATTCTGCAGTGCCAAGAAAGCAGCTGCAAGAAATACCACATGACCCACCTCTTTTCAAGAAGAGGGAATTGTTCCAAAAGCTTAGTAACCACCAGCCATTAACTTCAGGACCATCAGTCATCTGCTGTCAAGACAGGACCTTGCCTCAATGTCTCTGCTGTAACAGACCAACCTCTTAGCTGGGTAGTGTATCAAGTGAGCGGGCTCAACCCCTCCAAACCTTCCATTTTTCATATGAAGGCTCCCCTGTCAAATCAATGATTCAGTCATGTGGCAACCAGCCATGTAATCTTCTCACCCATACTTGATCTCTCGATATTCCCTGGATCAAGCCAGAACTATTTCGGTATAAGAGTCAAATCTATTTTCTGATGAGGTGATTCTTTTCACATATTTGGCTTGTTTCCCTATATAGGTTGCCTTGCTGTCAACAGCCTTGATGCCCTGGGTGGAAGACAGATTTGTGGTGTTCCGGTTTGATTTGATGGCCTGGTTGGTTATTGCTGGTATTGAGTTGCCCTTTGTTGGCAGGTGGGAGCCAGAAATAAAAGGGGAAGGGTTCTTCAAGAGCAGGTGTACTGGGCACCTGTACCGGGAAAGCTGGTCAAGCATTCTCGGCATGCCATGAGTTACAGTTTCTGTGGGATATGGGTTGTGGTACAGGTTTAACCCTCACCCCCTCTATTCTTGGGAGCTAAGAGGCTATACCCTAGAAGCTTAGGTAACCGGTTTATCTTTGAGACTTTTGTCTGTACGGCCATAGCTCTGAGGTAGTTATGCAATCATCTTTGATAAGAGCATGTGCTTACTACTTGCAGGGGTATAGATGATATAATTTGGTCCCAACAATAAGATGGTACCCAGATGTAACATATGTATCTTCCTTTAGGCTTTCAAGGCATTAAGCATAGCTGATTAGATCTGCTAAGCTGAAAGGTTGTATTCTGTCAACAAGGAGATTGAAGAGAGGGTATGGTTGAGAGCAATATATTCACCGTGGGATAGCCTTTGAAGGGGTTGGGATAGAAGTAGGGGTCAGGAGCCGGTTTAGGTGGGGTTGAACTGTACCATTGACTGCCCTCCTGACCGACCCCAACCTTTCTAACTTTGGCTGTTGGGAGCTATAGGATTGGGATCTGAAACCCCCAAGGATATTTGGTGATGCTTGATCGTCTGGTTTCAAGCTTACATCTTAAAGCTTAACCCATCCAAAGCCGATGCTTACGCAAACCCTACGCCAATAAAAAGGACCCAGCTCAAAAAGGGTTCAGGGTGCTGCTGCACCGCCCTGAAAAGCTTGACGGCGTCAAGACAACATGGGTGATGGCTTGAGGATTTGGATTTGGCTTCAAGTAAACTTTGTTCTTGAGGAGATGGCAGCGTATATGTTGATAAAACCAAAGGGGGACAGGTTTTGATGGGGAGTATATTTTATTCGGATTGGTGATCTACCACATAAAAGCAAGTCAAATAGAGTTTCAAAGGAGTTGAAATGGTGATGGTAATTAGAATAGCATGCCTGGGTTGCAACTGAGATGGTCATCCCAGCTGCTACTGTACCTTATAATACACAGGGGGCAATCAATGAGGTACCTCATAGCAGTTCTAACTTCCTATTCCCTTGACTTGGCAGAACATTATATTTCCCTATAAGGAGTGAAACCAATTCTAATGATAATCCCATCCATGACCTATCCAGCACATATTTGACCCTTACTTAGGTCACCACCATCAGTGCCACCCCCTTAGTGACCCAGTGGCTTATTACCTTGGTATAGGAATCTCCCTTGGTTTCAATAAAGATCATCTTATTCCTTACCTGGACTGTTATCTTCCCCAAACCAAATCCTGAACTATACCAGCTCAGTTGCAATGTCTGTAAGAGGGCATTTGTAAGAAGCTCTTGACCTGGCTTGGAGAATGCAGCTGCTTTGACATTAGTGCAAGATTGAGTGTAATCCTCTTGGTATGCTATCTTAATATAGTATCTTGATCAAGTCCGCACATTACAACTTCCTTTCCATCCGGTAAGCAAGATAGTACCAAGCATCTAGTAATAAGTCGCGTGTAGATATTATCAAGATCCTGAGAATTTCCAACGATGCCCCATTTAAATGCCCTTGGTTGGGTGTTACGATATGAACGCTGACAGTGAAAAGTGCATTTCGATACTAAAGGGATAGTGTGGCTTGGCTTGCTGGGAGAACCTTGTAGTGGATTGTGTAATGAAACAAGCAGGGTTATGAGCTTCTTTCTTTGGATCTGTGGTTGATCCACAAGACTAGTTAATTAAATGGTTGTATGATAGTGGATGGTATAGTCTAATGATGGATTGTTATTCTAGGGTTTAGACGGAAACAAGGTTAGATTTTGTCTGGAAGTCGTGAAAAAAGTCGAGCATCTCCTGGGTAATGCCTCGGGTCAACCCGCGGTCCAGGCACATCTGGAAGTCTTTGCGCAGAATCTAATGAATTCAATACTACGTTAGCCTTGCCATTACCTGGTCCGAGTGGATATCTCTCTCTAGAGCAGCCAGGGCGGCATCCTGGCATAGCCCCACCATCTCAGCTCCGGAACATCCCTGAGTCTTGAAGGTTAAGTATTGGATAAATAAATGCGTTACCTCGCCAACAAGCCAATCCAGATCGACATCGGGTGCAAATGGCATCTTTTGTCGTTGGATGGCGAGAATCTCCTTGCGGGTAGTGTTGTCAGGGGCACCAACATACAGGATCCTATCTATCCGCCCAGGTCTAAGAAGCGCAGGATCCTATATGAAGTTTAGCCATAAAGCTAGCTAAGCAACTACGATGATGTCAGGGCGGTTTGTGGCGCCAACTACTGTGACATTGTTGAGTGCGTTTATGCCGTCCATCTCAGTAAGGAACTGGGCCAAGACACGCTCCGCCACGGACGATGTGTTGCCACGGCGTACGGTTAGAGCATCAATCTCATCAAGGAAGATGATTGCAGGGGATGCCGCTCGTGCCTTGCGAAAAATCTCTTGGACAGCCTTCTCAGACTCACCGACATATTGGTTGAACAGTTCAGGCCCTTTGACAAGCAGGAAATTCACGCCGGCTTCAGTAGCAAGAGCTTTGGCCATCAGGGTTTTGGAACAGCCGGGCGGGCCATACAGCAAGACTCCCCTTGGCGGACGAATTCCCAGCCGCTGGAAGACTTCCGGGCGCTTAAGTGGCCATTCCACTGCCTCCTGCAACTTTTGACGGATGTGGCCGTGTCCTCCAATCTCACTCCAGTACACTTTAGGCACCTGCACCGCAACCTCTCGCATTGCCGAGGGCTGTATGTGATTAAAGGCAGCCTCGATATCTTGATTGCAGATGCATACATTTTCATCTGACTTGATGCTCCGCCTAATAGCAAGGAGCCCTGCCTCCTTAACTAGTGCGGCAAGATCAGCTCCTACATACCCATGCGCCTTGCCGGACACCGCTTCAAGGTCCGCTTGGCTAAGGGTATTGGGTGTAGCTGCTAGGAGCTTGGCTAGAATATCCAAGCGATCATCAACTCCTGGGATCCCTTTCCTGAGTTAGAAGCATGTATGCCGCATACCTATTTCTATTTCCAAGTCAAACCTACCCGGCCTTCGCAGCGCAGGGTCGATAGCATTTGGCCTGTTTGTGGTGCCTATAACTAAAAGCTTGCAGTTTTTCTGGCTGATCCCATCCATCAACGTCAATAGCGTGGCAACCGTACGCTTTTCTAGTTCTGATTGGGACTAGCTGTTTAAATACAAACATGGATGCAATGCTACCTTGTCCCTCTGCGGGCAAAGAGAATCGATTTCATCAAAGCAAATCACTGACGGCTGCGCCTCCTGCGCCCGAGTAAAAAGATCCTTTATCTTCTGTTCGGTCTCGCCCACGTATCTCGACACAAGCTCAGGCGCGGAAACAAGGAAGGGCGTGGCACCAGCAGTGTGTGCTGCTGCTTTGGCTACCAATGTTTTTCCTGTTCCAGGTGGCCCGTAGAGCAGGACACCCCTTGGCGGAGTAAGTCCATACTCACTGAATATATCTTCCCCCATGACAAGCTTCAGCACGGATTGCAGCTCAGCAATCTGATTTTTCAATCCGCCGATATTTACATATCCCGCATTTGCGTCATGTACTGGTGCTTCTGGGCGATGCTCGAGCATTACTTTTGTGGTGCCAGGGATAAACCGACCTACACCATACATCCCAGAATGATGGCTCAGCTTGATTGAAGCTTCTTCATGGGTGCCCTCCAGGGAGGTGACGCGGAACCGGACAGGTTTGCCTGCAACCGAAATGTCGAGTGTGTTGTTAAAGCAAACGAACTCCAGTGAGCCCAGTAGCTGTGAAACATAAGGTATGAGTTCCGCCAGTTCGCTTCCACTAAGCGATAGTGTAGATAGCGGCTCCAAGCCCAGTCTACTCAGCGAGACCAGACAAAACCCCTTGGGACAGCTCACATCCATTCTGGCTATTTGAACCCGACTTCCTTGCGCTGCACCGCAGTTCCGCAACAGGTGCGCAGAGGCCTGAAGGCCTAACATGCGATTAGCTTTGACAGATGACACCATTACTCTCAGGCCCGTGATCAAAGCTAGGCCATGCCGTCGCTACAGTGTACTTGGAAAATTCCTGATCAAAAGGAATCAGATACTTTGAAATAAAATAGTGCAACAACTAAAACCAGTTTTCTTCCAAGCAGTTTAAAGAGGTAGGTTGATATCTTTAACTTCAAAAATGCTTAAACCTACCAGCTTAGATATTAGCTATTGCTTCGGGATATTCCTAATTAAACTGGCTAACAATCGAGGGACTTAGTCCAGTGACATAACTTAGCTAAATTATTGAAATAAAAAACAAAACAACACCGAAAATTAAGGAATTTAACAAGTTTAACAAGCCGTAAACACGACTTACGTTATCCTGATCAGTATTGGTTGTTGCAGCTACTCGCCGGATAAGGACTGGTTGGTTGGTTTTGAGCCCAAGAGCAATCATCTGGGAAAGGGATATCTTACATTGGCGATGCTGCCGGGGTGGGTATGGCTCGATTTTCTCCCGGCTCCCTGAAGCTTGCGTCCCGAACCGCCCCAGCAGAGTATACACCCGTATAGGCGGGGTACCAGAATCGGTGCTTGTTGTACTAAGCGGTTTAGAAACCGCAGTGAATCCGTGTGACCATTCGAGCTCCATTGATGTTGAGTGGTGGGTGATTCAAGTTTCTAAAACCTTTCAATATTTAGCCCCAATGTTCACTTGAAGAATCTGGTTTAAGCAACCTTCAACAGTTTAAACTATAATTTTTCTCAGATAGATAATACATAGCATATAAAAATATTGAGCGGAAGCAAAATAAAAAAATACGAGAAAAATTTAACTTTTCATCCCGCAAAAGCATTGTTGTTTACTAATATTTATCATTAACTATCCGGGGGTTTTGACCATCTAATCGGATAGAGGAAATATGCTTTTATTGACTATGACCAACATATATTTTATAAATCTCTATGAAAGGTTGGTCGCGCTAGTACTCGATATTTCAAACGGCTACTTTGCATAGCAAGTTGCTTTAGATTTAAAGAATAAACCAAAATCACACAGCTTAAAGTACCCAACCCAAAAACAATCCCTACCCCAGGATAAGTACGGCTACTTAATAATCCAGCCCAAAAAACAGCCTTGTTGAACTGGACTAATAACGTAACCTCCATACATCTAAATATTATACAACTCTTACCCCAAGCTTTAAGTTGATAAGAGCCCTGGGGAGCGAAATTATTCAAAATAAAAAATTCCTATGCCTGGGCCAGTACAGCCAATAAATCTTAGTTTTAATATTTAACGATTTAAAATAATGTTTCTGACCTGTGACCTAGAGCTGGGAGCTAGCCCAAGCCATGCTTAACCCAGCAACCAAACTGACGGATCCAACTCTAAATAATGGGGCAGTTCCAGCCCGGTTAGCCTGGCTCCAGTCCAAACTTAAACTTCCAGCATGGCAATTGATGTACACCAACAGTTAGAATTGATTTTACGCCCAAGTAGAATCCCAGATACCTACCCTTTCTTTGAGTTTTTGTTTTACCCCTCCAAATGAAGCTATTGAGTATGCGTCACTCGATGTGGTGTATCTTAAGGGCTCATACCTTGACACACTCAATTGCTGTGTGAAGCGGTTTCCTACCTACAATTGGGATAGCTCACTCTACCCCAAGACTTACATGTTCTTATCTGCTTGTTGGCCTGACTTGCAAAGGTAAGCCAGGCGAACAAGAAACATGCATCTCTGTTTCCACTGTGAAACAAAAGACCTGGCTGACCTGTGAGTCAGTAGACTCAATAGAAAGAGGATTTCCTTGCTACAAATAGCTCCAAGCAGCTGTTTCTTCGCAAAGTCTAGAGTTTGACATACCTGTTGTCCAAGAACTAAAAATATTCTTTCATTTCCGGTAAGCTATAGACCAAAGAGGAATCCACCCCACATCGTTCTCCAAACCTTCTCACCCGTCATGTTAGCATAAAGCACCTGTGGTGGGATTGCAGCCAATAGTTTAGGCCATTGCTTTCTGCCCCAAACTGCTTCTCTCTCTAGATGGTAACAACTGTACCAGTGGAACACATGTGACCATATTGTTCTGGCTTCCAAGTACTCTACGGATATATGTTTTGCCAATTTCACTTCCCCCACAGACCTTACAAGCAAAGCGTAAGGGTCCTCTGTTCTGTACCACTTGTGTAGCACCTTTCCTGGGTGAAGGATCTCCCCTCAAAGCTGGAATAGGAAGTTCTGAGCTGAAATGGCCCATCCTGCACCTACCTTGCCCCAAAGGTTGACTAGCCCCTGTCTGACCTCATGTTCTGTCATTAGCTTCAGCATAAGTTGCAGAGCCAGCCGGGTGCTTTGGTTCTTCTGGTAGACCCTTGTTGAAATTCTGCCAGGATAATCCTGCCATCATTAAGGTCTGAGGCTTCTGGGCAAGTTATTATAAACTGCAGCCTTTGATCCTGGAATACTTACATTGGTTAGATGTAGAAAAGCAGGTATGGTTAGCAACAATAATTGAATTGCAGCTCCTAACAACTTATATGAAATAAAATACAGACTGATGTGACTGATTAAGCCTAAAAGGATAAAATAAATCCCAGTCTTAATAACAGAAGATCGGGTTAAACTTTTGATTTCAAGGTCTGGGTACTGGCCACCATTGACTGGCGGATTGAAACTATTGGCTATGTCATTAATGTCATTTCAATACTTGTATTGAAAACCCAAGAGTTGAACCCCAGTTCCCTGAAGGTGGATCAAACTCTCCAGAACAGTCCAGGACCCACCAATCCGTTAAGTCACAGGCTCAAATCATTAAATTACTCTGCAACCTGCCAGCCTACTACGGAGGATCCCCTGAATGGTTTCCAGACTGCTGCCAAACCGGTGCCAATGAAGACCCATACCTACAAAGGAGATGTAGTCTGGCTAACAGAGGTTGGGGAAGGACCTACTTTTATACCTGTCAACCTGCCAAGCGCCAATACTGGAGTTTTGAAATCAACATTGGAAACCCTGAAATCAAACTCTGACCCTCTAAATACTACTCAAGTCACACAAAGTGGACGGGAAACCGCCCACTTGTTAAATTACAAACCCAAGTTGACAAGTTACTCCAAGACCCGCCAGTCTCCCAAGGACAATTCCCCAAATTGTCACCAGATTGATGCCAACCTTGAGCCACCAAAGATCCAGACCTATGCAGAGGTTGTAGCTTGCCTTAAGAAGGTTAAAACAAAACCTATTATTGACTCTGCTAATGACCACCAGCAACTGCCAGCCTTTCATCCAGAATGGGTAGTACAATTGAACTACTCAGGTGACATAGTGAACAGTGGCGGCAGAACAAAGCATTGCCACTTCTATTCACCAGAGCAGGCACAACCTGGATCTGCCGCCCTCAAGACTCTAAGCCAAGATCCATGCCCTGCCAGTGCCTTGTCTGCAAACCTGAACCCTGTGAAAATCAAAGAAGCAAAATCCCAGGGTATAAAAACCCCAGCAGTATGGTGATGACCACATTGTCATTTTTGATAATAAAGTTTTATGAACCTTTGATTTGAACAAATCTTACCTTACCTAGTCTTAGTGATCTTCCATCTCAACTCCATTCAAGTAGACCATCAGGCAACCGCCCCCTCTGGAGACCAACCTGCAGATCCTACCCAGGCACTATACCATCTCCCAGGAGCCCCCTTTAGACCTGTTCATTTTACCAAATACCCGCCCAACCTGGCCTACGTGGGGTACAACTTGGAGACCATCCTCATTGCTGACCCCTTGGCCAGTACTAGAGAAACTGAATACATAGGACGTGAAGGAAAGTGGTACAAAAGGCCGCCAAGGTTGTTCAAAGACAAGTACAATTATCTGCCTGCCTACTTTGTTCCCATGACTCCACCCTTAACCCCTAGACCAGACCACCCAATAAAGACCCCCACCGCTGCAGAGACTATGTCCACCCAACTGTTTGGAGTACTCTATATCACTTTGACAGGAATGGTGGATTTCATGGTCCCTACCTCTGGACCCTGGTCCTTACTTGGGCGATCCATGTCTTACATTATCAAGTTGGCACCCATTCTATGGTGGGCTTTACCCGCCAGCTTGGTTCAACCCCACCCCAAGCCGCCCAATGCCTCTACCTATGCCTGGCTTCCTGACAGGCTTCAAAGTTTGTGTATTGCTAAAAAGGGTACCTACCTGCTGGGAAAGATAATCAAAAGGTAGCATGAAGGTAAGCTAAAGATTCAAAGGGAAATGGAAATTTAAACCAATATTTAAAACAAAAACACAACCCACAAAACCTAAAAAGTACCTTTTTGGAGATGCAAGTCAAACAATCTCAACTTGGAGTTTAGACTGAAGACACAAGCCTTTTTATTATCCTTGAAAAAAATGAGACACAAATTTATAAAAAACATAAGATTGTCCTGATTTGGTTAAAATGCATTGGTAAAGGTCAAGGTGCAAAGTATCAGGTGGATGTTATCTAACTTAAAAGAGTTGAAGTACAATGGCAAGGGAACCAGAAGGAGGAAAGCAGTTGACAATGTTGTCTACTCTACGTCATTGGCAGCAAAAATGCTGGAAACCCCTGTCCTGAGCTTGAATGCATGGCCAGAAGTTAAAGCAAAAGGTAAGGAGTTTGGATCTTAAATAAACTAACTTGGGTGTATAGGTTCCAGGTCTAAACCCCGTATTTAAGCAAGGTAAGTTCTGGAAAGAATACTAACTGATTTCTGGGTTTTTAAATAGAAAGCCCAAGGAAAATAATAATAAAATTAAATGTTGATAATATAGTGTTGCCCAGTGTTGGAAAAGTGCTTGGGAAAAGGGGTCAAGTTAGAAAATAGATTCATAATGGTAGCAGGAAAAGAGTGAATCCTGACATCATACTTCCCTACTCTTAACATTCTTCTGTGCCAAATCAAACAATCAGCCCTAGGTAACCTTGGTCTGTTGTTTTAGTACTGTCCTTGCACTACTTATTCTCCTATCTCTCTGCAGTTAGGGACTTCCCTTTATAAGTTCTTGTATGGTTTACAGTATTGTCTCAATTTCACTGGCCAGTCCCTTAATTTTCCACTATTATATTTATCCCTTTTTAAAATAAACTTTGTTTAAAGGTTTAGAGTTCCTCAGTGGTTTTAACCTTTGTAGTAATATCTCTTTTCTGTCAATGATATTACCCCAGTGTGTTGCCCCAGTGATATTAAAAAGGCCTTCTGAGACCAATCATCTATCTCCAGACCATACTAACCACCCCATAGTGGAATGCCTCTTATTTTCTGAAGTGTTCACTTGTCTACCACTATTCTACTGTCAAGTTTATACTTCTGGGAAGTATAATAAACAAAAAAGGGGAAGATTAAGAAGAGAATGATACTTTATTGGATATGAATATAGAATATTATATAGTATCATGACAAGCCACATGTTGTCCATGTACGTCATGGAGATCATGAGGCTTATCTGAGTAATGTTCCTCTTGAGTCACGAGGCTTAATCAAGTTGTGTTCCATTTAGGACCTGGATTGAGTGATCCCCGTCATATATGGTTAACTGATAATGGTGCCACCAG
>QTSX02000237.1:0-124165 GCA_014839935.2 Entomophthora muscae | reverse complement strand
CTCATTACCAGGATCAAGCCATCCCCTTCACCATCTCACTGTGTTATCAACAATACCATGTTCCTGTTATCTATGACTCACATTAGCTATATAATCATTATCTCTCAATAAAGAACATTATCTAGTTTCTAAATATTTTTGCCCTTGTAAAATGCTAAAACAGCACAATTACAACATTGGTAGCACAGGTAGGTTCTCCATCCTACCTTATTCCCCCAAAATTCCGCTTGTTGCCTGTACTTGCTGCAGCCAACAAATGCTCAATAGAATCATGTCTGGCCTTCTAGCAGACTGGACGCCGTACGCACCTGGTACCAAGATACCTGATGGGTTTATCCTCTACCAAAATATGGTGATACCCCTTCCTGCGTTCAATGCTCTGTCTGTCCAAGGGTTCTTCCAGGCTCCCTCCACCATTCCTTGTGCAACTGACAAAAATACCATACCAGCCTATGTAGCCCAAAGACTTTGAAGCGCTGCCCTGGAATCCTTTGCCAGGGCCAATGACAAAAACGCTGCTGCATGGATCCAGTCTGCCCAGAGAAAACTGGCCCAAATGAAATGCCTGCAGCAATTCTGGATTATGGAAATCTCCATCCAACTGACTCTTCAATGTTGGCACCTGGTGCAACAAGTGGCACTAAGAACATATTGAAAAGGACTGGGATACTTTCAAACAAGACTTCTTGGTAAGATTTGTGCTTAAAGACACCACACTTAAAGATTATACGCCAAGTAAAGAACTTAAACCAGACAGGCACTGTGAAGAAACTCACCCGCGCCTATGAGGAACTCTGACTACGCACACCTCTGACATGACTTTTGACACCCCAGCCACACACCTCATGTACTATGACGCACTCAAGTCATTAGTAATGAGACACGTGAACCTGGATCAAGTGACCAATCTACAGAGTCTGTATTGCAAAGCAGAGAAAGCAGAACAAACATCCTACGCTCTCCACAAAGCGCAAACCGGAAAACAAGAAAGACCCAAGGACTCTCACCCAGCCGGGTGCTCCAATTGACCACCCCCTGGGAACAACAGAAACAACACAAACCATAAACCTGCAGGTTCAAATGGACATGGAAGTGGGAACAATAGCCAGTCAAATTTTACCCATTTCTGTATCACTGCCACACAAGCCAATCAAGACAAGGGAAAACCTGGGGAGAGCATTAAGCAAGCCAAGCTCTCCCTGCACAACTCTTGACTCACCCAATGATGAGTACCAACCTGAGGACGTGGACCAGTGTCCAATGATCCAAGTACCCTCAGAGGACCCAGTACTTTACACCATTGCCAGGCACCCCAATAAACTGATGTCTTACCCTTTCTGCTTTTACATTTACACAGGCTCAGCACTCCTGGACTTGGGCGTGGATTGAACCCTAGTCAACAGCAGCTTTATGGACAAGTTCAAGATAGCCACTAATTCTTTGCAGATTAAAAATGTGATTTTATATGATGAACGTCACATTGCCATAACAAGGGAAACCACCCCCTTCTCTGTCATGTTTGAGAACCTGCACTCCACCATCCAAGGCCCTGTCATTGACTTTCCAAAATTTGAAATTGTACTGGGCTTGAATTGGCTGCAAAAGAACAATCCCCACGTAGACTGGGCAACCTTGGTATTGACCATCAACCGTGAAGGTGTCAACCACCAGATCTACCCTGACTCTGTGGACCAACTCCTACGCAACCACGTCTTTGGCGTATTACAGAGACCCTGGACAAAAGAAAAACCTGAAGGCAATTAACCGGTACTCCTGCCAGTAGAATAGCATACACTTCAAAGACCATCAGGACACCACCACACCCCAGGATTGCAAAATTGTAGCCCACCATCCAGAAATCTTCAAGGAGGTTTTACCCGGGTTACCTCCAGAAAAACATATCCAACATTCCATTCAACTCAAGGGAGCTGTACCCAAAGCGTGGCCCATCTATTGCCTGACCCCAAATAAAGACAGCGCCCTATGTGCCTACCTCAAGGAGGCCTTGGAGAAAGGACTTATCTGTTTCTCACAATCTCCCTTTGGGGCCGCCATATTCTTCATAGCCAAGAAGGATGGCACCCTGCACCTAGTCACAGATTACTGAGTCCTAAACAAAGTTACCATCAAGAATTTTTACCCACTATCACTTATTGACAACCTCTTCAATGCTCTGGGTGGTGTCACAGTCTTCTCCAGGATTGACCTAATAGCAGGCTATAATCAGATCTGTATCAAGGAGGAATATATCCCCTGACAGCTTTCTGTACTAAATACGGCTCATACAAATGTGTGGTGCTCAATTTTGGTATAAAAAACGCCCCCTCAACCTACTTGACCTTCATGATTAAGTGTTTACCCCTCACATAGGCAAGCATGCCTTAGTCTACCTGGACAACATTATTGTCTATAGCCCCTTGATAGAACAGCACCACAAGGACTTAGAGGCAGTCTTTGCTACCCTGGCACAACACAAGCTGCTAGCCAAACCCTCCAAATGCCAGTTCTTCTGCAAGTATTTACCTTTCCTAGGGCACATAGTCTCAAAAGACGTCATCAAGACCAATAGTCAAAAGATACAAGCCATCTGAAAGATGCCACCACCCAAAGACAAGTTGGAACTCCGCACATTCCTGGGAATGGTGGCATATGTACGCTGTTTCATACCTGACTGCAGCGTCTTGAAGGCACCCCTATCTGCCATAACTGGCAATAAATACAAGTTTGTATGGACCCCCCCCCCCCCCCAATGTGACCTCTGCTTTAGACGCCTCAAGGAGAATCTCACAACAGCACCTATCCTGCAATACCCCTAATGTGATGGGGAGTACCAGATGGAAACCAACGCCTCAGATGCATCCATTGGGGGAGTACTATGAATCAAAAACAATGATGGTGATTTTCTGCCTTTAGCCTAAAATTCACAAAAACTGACAGATGGCAAGTGTCTATATCCTATCCACAACAAGGAATTGTTGGCCATCATACACTTCCTAGTCAAATGGTGTTGTTATCTGGAACAACAGGAAGAATTCACAGTGTTGATCAACCACAAGTCACACATATATTTCAAAACCCAAGCAAACCTATCCTGCTTTCAATCCTGCTGGATTGAACTCTTAAAAGAGATTCAGTATGCTCATACAATACAAGCCTGGTCCAGAGCTTTCCATTGCAGATGCACTCTTGCGCCTGTATGTCCAAGCCACAAGAGAAGAATGGCTCAACCCAGACTGGCCCCTCTTGGTACTTTGGAGAAAGGACAAAGGTTTCCCCCTGGCACCACAGACATAACAAAAGAAACAGTCATTAAGAACAAACACTTATTTGCAGATGTGTATGGAACGTTACATCAAAAAATGTCCAGCAGAACCACCATTCCTTATGTCCCCACACACCAGCAAGTTGACACCATCCTACGTTACCATAGAGACCTAGGGCACACAAAATTTTCAACCTCTACAAGTTCCTTAAACACAAAGCATGGTGGCCAACCCTGTACCAGGATGTTCAGGAGGTCTTAGAAAAATGTGAAGTATGCAAGAAGTTTGCAAGAAGCAAAACCCTACCAAAGTCAGTACTACCTATCCACATGCAGCTACCCTTCAAGGTGTGGGCCCTAGACATTGTAGGCCCCATGCCAGGAAAACATAACAATAAGAAGTACTTATCACCGCAATATACTTTGCTACACAATGGCCAGTGACACAAGCAGTGAAAACACATACTGGCAACAACGTGTGGCAATTCATAGGAAAAGAAATCATCAGCAAGTTTGGAACGCCAGAACTCCTAATAACCAACAGGGCAAAGAATTGACCTCTGAAGACACCAATGTATACCTCATCAAGAATGGGGTCAAGCACACTGTGACAACACTTTACCACCCTCAGGCCAATGGATGTGTGAAGAGGCTAAATGGCAGCCTTGTGCAAGCCTTGGCCAAGCTCACCGCCGGGAGACCTTAAGACTGGTATAAGCAGCTACTGACTGCACTACTTGTATGCCAAACTTGTGTGAACAGATCCACCGGGAAAAGCCCTTTCAAGTTGGTATATGGCACACAGCTCAATATCATTCAAGCATTGACAGGACCCAAGCTGGCAATTCCACGCAAAGTCCCCCTTTGCTCAGATTCTCAAGTTATAGAGGCCAATGGTGATCAAACAGAGAGAGAAAACAAGCATCTTTAAAAGACATCTGTCCCCATCCAAAGCAGACATGAGGTCAGTGACAAATTTTGGGTCATAAACATTGACAAAAGTAAACTACAACTCAAAAAAGTAGGCCCAGCAATCATCCTAAAGGTAAACAAAAATAGCACTTACCTTGTGCAAGGACTCAGGAAACGTAACCAAGACAAGGTCCTTGTCTATGATTGCCTTAGACCCTGCAAAGAAAGACAGAGATATCATGAGACTGCTCTACCCGCCACAGAACAACAGTTAGTCCAGTATGGCGCCCGGGCTCCTGACAACCTGTTCCCATAGGAGGCCAACCTTTAGTTGGGGGGTGTTGAAACAGAAGGCTTGACCCGCCAACAAGGTTTTGAGTAAGCAGATTTGTGACCCACAACCCAATTATCCAGTCACTCAAAGCCAGAATAGGAAGTTAACTTGAATTTCCAAATCCAATAACATGAAAAGATGATGACCCCTTACAGTGGATACCTTGTTTTGACGCTTGACTCATTACCAGGATCAAGCCACCCCCTTCACCATCCCACTGTATGATTAACAATATCATGTTTCTGTTATCCATGACTCACATTAGCTATATAATCATTATTTCTTAATAAAGAACATTATCTAGTTTCTAAATATTTTTTCCCTTGTAACTCTGCTAAAACAGCATAGTTACAATACCATCAAAATCTATTGGAACTCCTGCATGTATGAGATTATCTACTTTAAAAATACAGAAACCAGACATGAGAGAGACTACATCCAAGATGAACTGGTCAGTGAATTCCCTTCTGTCTTTCAAGAAGCCTTACCAGGTTTACCACCTGACTGTGGCATACAACACAAAATTGACCTCAAGGGAAGTGTACCAAAGGCAAAAACTATTTATTGCCTCATGCCCCAATAAGACAACACTTTGAAAGCCTATCTGGACAAAGCCCTTGAAAAAGGGCCTCATCAGACCCTCAAAATTGCCTTTTGGTGCTGCTGTCTTCTTTGTAGCAAAGAAAGGCAGAGGACTCCACCTTGTCACAGACTACATGGCGCTCAATGAGGTCACAATTAAGAACAGTTATCCCCTACCCCTGGTTGATGACCTTTTTGACCCCTGGTGGGGTCCCAAATCTTCACAAGAATTGATTTGACAGCAAGCTATCACCAATTTTGCGTGAAGCCTGAAGATATCCCAAAGACTAAGTTCAGAACCAAATACAGATCTTTTGAATGTGTTGTTCTCAATTTTGGTATGACAAACGCCCCCAGCACCTTTGTGACTTTCATGAACAAAGTTTTCAAAGAGCACATGGGAAAACAAGCAATCATCTACCTGGACAACATAATCATCTACAGCCCAACCTTAAAACAACACTGGGAAGACGTCTGCCTGGTCCTCCACACCCTCAAAGGAAACCAACTCATTGCCAAACCATCAAAGTGTGACTTCTTCTTATCTGAACTTCCATACCTTGGTCACATTATCAGTAAGGACAGAATCAAACCAGACCCAGAAAAGATATGTGCCATAATCAAAATACCAGCCCCCAGAAATAAAAGTGGACTCTGTACCTTTGGCAACCACCAGAATTAACTCATTCCCCAAGTAAACTTACTGAATGTCAACAATTTGTCAACATTCAGTAAGTTGATATTATTTTAGTATTTACTTGCCAGAATCGGGCATTTCCAAAAATAAGCTAATTTTTCATAGTAAACTATTAAGTCAGAATTGCAAAATTAAAAAGGAACAGACATAATGTTGACTCCATTTAAACAAAAGCCTAATTTTAAGCCAAAAAACTAATATAGTTTACTATGAAAATGTAAGTTTCTTTGTACTTTTACATTAAGGTCAACTACAGTAAGTAATATCTGGATGTCAACCCCAAATAAGAATCCATGAGTTTCTTAATATAATACACAATATTCTAAAAATAACTATTTTTTATATTTTATACTAATTTTTTACTAAATATATATTAAGAAAAGCATTGAACAAATAAATATACCAACTTTCAGAGCATTCTTTGTATTATTTAGATATTAACTATTATTTCAAACTCACTGGATAAACTTTAGCTTATTTCCAGAAGTCCACTTAAGCCAAAATGCATATGTTAAAACTAGAAATTATATATGTAATTATAATGTCAACTTTGTGTCAAATTGACGTGTTGCCTAAATTGCAACAAAGGGGTTCAGCTAAGCAAATAAATTAACATAATTTAAGCAAGATTTAATATGAGAGTTACTATAAAAGAATGCTGACTGCCTGCATGTCAACACCTTCACTGGTTTATTAGTAAAACACTGCCGCTTAACAAAAAGCACACATACAATGGTATGGTAATTCAGGCCAAAGTACCCAGGTCTGTACTTTAGACTTCCCTCTACAATCCCTATTATTTATTTTTCATAAGCTTCATATGCAAACCTTTAATTTTTTAAAAGTTAAAAATAATCAATTCTGGCCTTAAAAAACCAACTCCAGAAAATATTAACTAAGCTTTATAAGTGATTTACATAGTGTTTTTCTACTTTAATGCTGACTCTCAGTATGTCAACGTCAAAATTAAAGCATTTTTTTATGCTGACAAAATAAATTAAATAATTTTGACTATTGGACTACCAGAATGTCAACTTTTTATTAAAACATGGTTTTTGTTCTATTCTTTACTAATAAACTAGCTCTTAAATTACTTTCCATACTTCTATAAACTATTTACTTAATAATAAAAAATAAAACAAGTGATTTTTATTTAATTTTATTCATGTTTCAACTGATTATTCTTACTTTATGAACTCTACTTTAATTATTGTAGGGAAAATCTTCCAAGAAGCCACAAAATAACCCCAAGTCAACCAAGAAAGTACCCAAAGCCTCTGGAAAGGCCCAAAGTCCCTACCCCAACAAAAAACCAGCTAAAGAGCCCTCAAAGAAACAGAAGACAAAGGAGAAGACCCCATACCCTGAAAACAAAGAGCCCTCCCCTTCCCCCTCCTCTTCTCCAGGCTAATACCAATCAGAAGGAGATGAGGTTCCACTAAACAAGCAAGAAAGAAATAAGACACCTGAGAGTCCAGAACCCCAGTCAAGCCCAGATGGATCAAGCTCAAAGGAATCAAGCCCCAAGAAATCAAGCTCGTCCCAGTCCAAGAAGCGCAAGAATCCAACTCCAGTAATTCCCCTCCACCGCCCAAAAAATCTGCACCTGCATCCTCCTCATCAAGTATCAATAAAGAAGATCCTGATGATTACCTGTCTGACTATCATCAAGTACTAATTGGCCCATGGGATAACCTAAAGGTTCACAATATATGTAACTTCAAAGGAGAGTTTAAGCTCCCAAAGAAGTTCCCTCAGGTTTTCCCTCTAATGTCTGTCAAAGGAGGTGCAAGTCTAGTCTGTGATGGCTATGTTTTTTAATTGCAACAATCAAAAGATAGCAGGAAGAAGCAAGCATTATGTGTGTGAAGATAGAAGCTGTGCTGCCAGGATCAATACAGAAGGATGGGATAAAGTCACTAGTGAAAAAGAAGAGCACACATGCAATGCTACAATCAATCTTATTGAAAAGCTTCTAAAGTGGTACCTCTACCAAATGGTCCCAGTCTCCAAAGATGTCAAGGCTTCTGATCTGGCAGTTAAGGCCACCACACACCTAAGTAATGAGAACCTGAAGCTCATCCCTAACTGCACCCAGTTAGTAAAGTACATATGTGGCAAACGCCGTGATCTATTCCCCCATAAGAAATCTGCCATGATCCAAGGAGAGTTAGTCTTGACAGAGGAGTTAAAGATGTTCAATGGTGATGAGGTATTCCTTTTACATGATGATGGGCCTACAGTAGAGCCAAGAATTATATGCTATGCTACATAACAGAACCTGGAGCAGTTAAGAGATTCAGAGACCTGGTTATGTGACGGTACCTTTGCAGTATACCCCCACCTTTTTTACCAACTATGGTTTATACATTCCCTTATTGAAGGCAAGGTGCTCCCATTTTCCTACTTTCTGCTTCCTGGGCAACAGAAGAGATCTACACAAAGGCCTTTAAAATCCTTCAGGAGGGCATCAAAGCCCTATTCAATAATAGAAAGAGTCACTCTGGCCATAACACTAGAGCCAATCCAGATGATGATGAAAAGGATGAAGCCACCCTTGCTGCAAAAAAAGAAGCTCAAGATAAAGCACTTAGACCCTCAACTATAATCATGGACTATGAAACTGTCCAGTATAACGCTTTTGTAAATAAATTTGATAGAGAGATCTGGGGTGCTTTTTATTATTAGCAGACTTTTAATAGGCAGCTAAAAGGTCAATCTGAGATAAGCAAGTTCCACTGGCTGGATACCTCAGTAAAGTGCAAGTTTTTAATCCAGAAATTTTTAGCAATAGCCTTCATAAAGCTGGAACATATAGGGCAAGCCTTTGGACTTTTATGCCATGATTCATATGCCAAGAAACATGATAGTGCCTTCTGCCCTTTCATTGAATATTAAGAGCCATAGTGAATTAGACGTAAGGTCACTAAGTGCCAGAGCAAGTCCAGGGCTAAAGCCAACTGGAACTGCTACCAGACAGTTCTTAAGAATGAGATAAAAAAATGCTTCATCTTTGGAGGGCTGGAATAAGCATATCAAGTCCTCCTATTAATCAAGCCCAGATGCAACACCTTCTATGAACACCTGAAAGTTCAACAGAGGAAGACTGCTGCATCCATCAGAGATATTGAGAACTGCCCATCCAAGAAGAAGAGAACCACCAAAGAGAAGCAATACCAAGACAAGATTAAGGATGTTGTCAAGGCCAAATATAAGCTTTCAGAGCTTGGGGAATATATCAAGAAGATTGTCACAGTTCTTAATGGCAACCAGGTGATCACAGTCTAGTTTTTAATTAAATTTATTGAGTATTTTATAATTATGTATATATTTCTGATTTTTTTGGCATATCATTTTCTTATAAATAAGTGGACCAAATAATTTATGAATACTTTATAATGATTTTCTAAAAAAAATCATGAATTTTATTAACAGTTTGATGCCTTAGGTTGTTTTATATGGTCTATAGTGGTATTTCACTAGTAAAGTATATATGTTTTTCAGTTTTTAATATATGAATAATTTTAGGTTACTGTTTATGATTATGCTTTTCTCCTATGAAATGTGAATTTTTATGTAGTACTTTTTGCATATTGGGTTTTTTATTTTTTATAAGTGGGAAAAAATTTGTTAGTAAAGATAGTTAAATTCATAGTAAAATAAAATAAAAGTGCATTTTTATTGATTTTCAGTTGACATGTATTATTTTTTATAGTTATTTTGAAATATATGTAGTCATATTACCCTAAAAAGTATTTGAAGCTTAATTTTTATTAAGTAAAATACTCAGGAAGCAGGTTTCTGCTTATTAAAAAAGTGCCAACATTTAGTAGTTTCTATGTGTAAAAACTTAATTCTGACTTATCACAGCGGTTGACATTAGAGTATTTTTAATTCTGACTGTTGACATACAGTAAGTCAACTTGAAGAATGTTTTAATTCTGGTAGTTGCCCATGTCAACACTAAAATGTCAAAACTAAACATTTAAATGTAGTCTTGTCCAGCTTTTTTAATAAAAAGCCTCAATTCTGCATATCTTAAAATATTGAAGGCTTTTTTGCATATTTTATATAATAATCCTCCATAACTTGATATATTTTCAGCTTTAACTTTCATTTTTCTATACTTTACCCACAGTCATTTCTCTAACACCTTTTTCTTTATAGGATAAATCAAAGAAACTCCAGCCTAATAAGAAACAACCCAATAAAAAACTACCAAGGACACTTTTAAGCCTAAGGCTTCTTCTTATACAAAGAAAGTGATTAATAAACAGCTTAAATATGAACAAAAAAGAAAAACCCTACACCTTCAGCTTCTGAGAAGGAATCTGATAATAATTTCACCTCCCATAGCTGGTATGAGTCTGACTGAGATGAAGATCCCATCAACAAGAAGAAGAAAAGCAAGCTTCAAGTCCTCTCCTGAGACCTCTCCTGAATCCTCTCTGTAAAGTCACTTTCCCCTTTAGCCTTGGATAGGACAATCTTCCCGCGCTGCACAAAAATATCTGCTCAGAAGCTTGCCAAGCCCCTTAATTCCCTTGAGGATTTAGCCCAAACAATTGATGAGAGATTTGTATTGGCATACCCTTCCCAAATTGTAAATACTGGTGCTTTGGACCCTGTTCCCACTTGGGAGGGATTTCTGATTAATTTAGACTATTTTTTGGCTTGGGCTTGTCTGCATTTGAAATTAATTAAGTCTAAACAACCAGATTGTGCTACTGCTAAATCATCAAATTCCAATCCAACTGGATTGAATGCTGATTCAAATCACTCCAGTAATGCCAGCCAATCAGAGTTGAAGTCGGAAATTATTGAAAAACCCTCCAACTCAATGGATAAGTCATTGCAAAATTTCTCCCCTATCCAATCAAACCCATTCCCTGGGTCAGGTGACCTCTCAAATTGAAGCCTGTCCCTTAAAGCAAGACAGGGGACTTTTGGCCCCCTGCTTGCTCATTTTCACAAATAAAGTTTGGTTTTCAAACTTGAATTTTTAGTGGTTCTTTTAGACTTTTATTTGGCCTTTTAATTCTCTAATATTATTAGTATAAGTTATATCTTTCCCTACCCTTTTTCTGGCTTCTGGACCTCCCAGTGTCCTTTCAAAGTTTCTAGAGATGTTGTTAACATTAAAGTTAAAGATTAATTCTTTTGCTTTAAGGAAAACAACTCAACTTTAAAAATTAGTGGTAAACTTTATATATTTACCTAATATAAGTTTGATTTATTGCCCCTTTTGCTTTTGCTTTTGCACTCATATACGCTCTATAAAACTTTTATACAGGTTTTTGAAGCCTTTGGTCTGTGGTTGCTGTTTCCTGTCCTTATATTGCATTTTAAAGAGTTCCTGTCTGCCTCTGAGCCCTCTGGTTTGAGATTAAACCTAAAATTTACAGAACTACCCACATTTTTGTTGAGCTCTATCTTCAGACTCCAAAAATGATAGTACCTCTGGTTAAGTTTGTGGTTCTCACCCTGACCCCTGCTTTGTTGATGATATGATGTACCTCTCCAGATCTCTGGGGTTGTATCTCTCATACCTTCCACCACGTTGGGAGCAACCCCAGAAACTTGGTGCATATGCTTGAGGATGTCCCTGGACAAGTCTCAGATATTTTTGTTACCAGTGAGAATGTTTTAAGAAGTCTGACTTGTGACAACCTTAAGCTCTCTGCCCTTGATCCAGTTCCATACATGGCCCCTAGTTTGGCCCCTTTGTTTTCACCTTCCTTGGAGATCTCAGTCCCACAGATTCAAGAGGAGGATTTAGACAGTCAAGAGTCTGCCCCCCAAGCATGCTCCCTGGCTTCTTGGTGGAATCATTCACATAGGCTTGGACTCATACTTTCCCCATCTATCCACTGTGTTCTCCCTATGGACACCCCTTTGAGCGGCCATATCAGTCTTGCACTGGATGGTGTCCTGGTGGGTTCTTCCCCCAGGATGGGAGCCAAAGTTAGTTAGTTTAGCCCCCCTCTCTCACATTCTCCTGATAAAAATGGAGATGATGAGCAACATGAGCACTTTCCTGGTTTCAAAACGCTACTCCTGGGCCATGGGATGCAATAAAAGCCCACAATATTTGCAATAGGAAGGGCTCCTTCAAGATCCTAAAGATATTCCCAAAATGTTTTCCATTAATGTCAGTCAAAGGTGTCCCAAGCATGATCTGTGATGGCTATTTGTTTAACTGCAATAATCAGAAGCAAGAAAGTAAAAGAAAATATTTCACATGTGAAGACAGAAGCTGCCCTGCACGCCTAAGCACACAAGGTTGGGATAAAGTTACCTTGAAAGAGGGGAAACATACCTGCATGTCTCCCACCACTTTGATTGAGAAGCTTCTAAAGTGGTACCTATTCCAAATGGTCCCAGTATCAAATACATCAAGGCCACTCACCTGGAAGTAAAGCCCACCAAGCACTTGAGAAAAGAGAACTTTAAACTTGTTCCTGACTTTGAACAACTTTTTAAGTATATCTGTGATAGACACCAAGAGCTAAACCCAATTGGAAAAAGTGCAACCCAACTAAAAGACCTGGTCCTTACTCCTGAGTTACAGATGACCCAATACAATGAACATTTTATTCTTTACAATGATGGGCCTGATGCAAAAGACATGATCATATTCTATACCACCTATAAAAATCTAGAGCAACTGTTCTCTACTGGGACTTGGCTCTGTGATGGGACATATTCAACATGTCATAAGTTATTCTATAAGCTGTGGGTAGTGTATTCCCATCTTTATGATAAAGTCCTCCCCTTTGCCTATTTTCTTCTTCCTGGAGCCTCAAAGGAGATATACCTAAGAGCACTCAATATTCTACAGAAGGGCTTTAAATCTTTTACCACTGAGGCTGGAAAGAATCCTAGTCTGTCAACAAGGGCCAATCCTGATGATATTGATAAATATAAAGTCACCCTAGCTGCTGAAGAGAAGGAACGTAATATAGCACTTGGTCCCAAAATAATTATTGTGGATTATGAGATAGCTCAATACAAAGCCTTTATAAAATCCTTCAATGTCAAGGTACAAGGTTGTTTTTCATTACTGACAGGCTATTAATAGATGCCTTAGGGGCAAGACCCTCCTCAGCTCTCTCACATGACAATATATAACTTTTAAATGCAAGTTTCTGATCCAGAAGTTTATTGCTCTTTTATTTATTAAGCCTGAGCATGTTGGCCAAGGATTTGAGCTTCTCTGTAATGACCCTTATGCCTTGAGCTATGAAGCTGAATTTCAACCCTTCTTTGACTACTATGAGCCACAGTGGGTGGGGAGCAAGGTGGTCAGCTACAGGGTAAGCCAGCAGCAAAGGCAAGCTTGAATAGCTACCAGGTTATCCTCAAGGATAAAATTAAGACAACATCTGGCCTGGAAAACTGGTATAAACATCTTAAGTCCTCCTTTGGTGTGAATCACAGATATAACTTTAAATTCACTACCCCCTTAGCTTTGGGTTGCACTATTTTTCCTTGTTGCACCAAGAAATGCTACAAAATGCCAGCCAAGCCACTCAATTATTTAGGGGATTTGGCGCATACTATAGACAAAATATTTGCATTGGCTTATCCTTCAGACCCCTGGCCCTTGTTGCTCTCCCCTGGGAAGAAACACTGGTAATTTAGACTATCTCTTTGCTTGGTGTTGACTGCTTCTGAAAACAATTTGAAACATCCAATCAGGAGATGCCACACCAATGTCAGTAAAGTCAAATAAACTCCAAGTGTCTACTGTAAATTCAGAACCTGAACGTAAAAATAAGGGATTGTCAAATCCTTAGTCCAAATTTTGAATCACTTTTGCAGGATGGCCTTTTTTAATTATATTAAATTCTTTGTATTTTTATTTGGATTTTTAAAAATGCGGGAACTCATAGACACTTTGCAAAGTTCAAGTCAAACTACATATTTCCAATGGACAAAAGAAATTAACTGGAATCATATTTGAAGTGTTCAAATCCATCAACCATTTTCATTAAGTTTACTATGTTTTTTAGAATTGCAGGATTTTCAAATCTAAGAACCAAATTTCAAATCACTTTTGAATGCCACTAGTAAACTCAGATATTGATTTCAGGAACTGGAATCCAAACTGAATGTATAGTAAGAAACTAGGACAAATCAACCCAAATCAAGAAGCTCCACTTTGGATAAAAACAAATGAAAAATCCGATCTCAACAACCATGTTTAGACATGAAATTAAGTGAAATGTAAAATTGTTTAAACTGGAAATGATTCAATATTCTGCACTCTAAATCACTAATATAGCAACCACAAAACCATATAATGATATATGAGCTATCCTCCTGATGATGCAGAATTTTTTTAAAGTTTTTGGCCCCCAGTGTAACCAGGGGCCATAAAACTTCTTTTCAAGGAAGAAAGGAGGGGAAAGATAAACCATCAGTTTACTACACTATGTATTCATGTATTGCTATTAAGGATACTTGATTACAGTAGATTTTAAAAATGCTAATAATAAAATAGAGTTATATATTACAATCTATCTTATCATGTTGTCTTTTCTTTGATATGTTGATAGTTCATTTGCTGTTGATAATGTGCTTGCGTTTAATTGGTTGGTTTCACATCCAATTGCACAGGCAAATGGAAATCAAGTTGCCTCCCTGAGACCAGCTGTGGTTGCAGAGGAGACTTAATCTCCTATTGCCAAAGCAACTGGAGGTGAAACTATCCAATTAATTGTAAGCACATTATCAACAGCAAATGAATATCAACACATCAATGAAAAGACAACATGATAAGATAGATTATAATATATTTTTCCACTTTATTATTAGCATTTTTTAAAATATACTGTAATCAAGCATTTAAATTTTAGCCGTCCTAAAATGGAATAGGGTGATTTTTGAGAATGCCTATGATTCCAAAAAGAATTAGTACAAATCCACTCTAGATCCTTTGACATCCTTTTTGAGATGCCAATAAATTAGATTTATTTCAATATCACCTCATTTTTTATTTAAAATTTGGTTCTTGGATTTGACAATCCCGCAAATTCAGATTCATTAAGTTTTACATGATGTCTATGATTTGTTTGAAATACAGGAAATCTCAAATCATAATTAGAATCCCGCATTTCTGATTCATGTATCCTGAATTTGTTTGCTGATTTTTGTCTTTTGTTAGTTGAGTTATCTGCTCAAGGGATTCAAAATTTGCCAATTTAAACAAACCAAAAAAAGTCAAATTAAATGGTTGATTTTATCAAATATTTTAAGTTTCACTCAGCTGAGTTGCCCACAAAAGTGATTCAAAATTTGGACCAAGGATTTGACAATCCTGCATTTTTACATTCAGGTTCTGAATTTACAGTATAATTAATTTTCCTCAAGTTTTTTTGTAAAATAATGTATTAATTTTTTATATGGCAAATAAAATAAATTTACAGTAAAAACAGTTAATTTTATATTATTTTATTTTTGGAGTGTATTTTATTATAATTTTCAATATTTTTGTATTATTTTTTATTTATTTTATTTTTGGATTCTAAATGATCATATTACCCTAAACCCTATTTGGAGCTTAATTTTACTAATTGAAATGTTCAGCATTTATTTTTTGCTTGTTAAAAAAGTGTCAAATTCCAGTAGGCTAAATGACAATAAATTTTATCTAGACTTTTCCTATGTGTCAACCTGGATATAAAATTAATTTTGATAATCAACATGCAGACAGTTTAAATGCTGAATGTTTCTCTTATTAAGGACTAGGTGGTTTCCTGTCCAAGGACAGATAAAAAGTGGGTTTTAATAAAAAAAACTTCAATATAGCTTAGCGTATTTTTAGGCTGGGATTACTTACCATTTGTTCAGTTTAACTTCTATTTAAAATACTTTCTTAAAATTTAATTTTAATTATATATATTTAAATGAAAATTTTACATTCCAAGTGTAAACAAAAAATAAACTATAAATCTAAATAGGTGGAGTATTAAAATTAAGTTTACTAAAGCCAAAAAATGATTTTAAAATTTGTTTTATGTTTTTAAATTCTTTCAAAAGTAAGTGCTGATTAGTAGCTTCAAAATAAGCTATTGGCCATTAAGCTCAGCTTAGTATTCATAGAGATGCATTAATTTTTAGTTTTTTGGTGTGTATTAAGGGGGAATTTGTATGTATCAAATTGAGTCCAAGCCTTTGATTATGACGTGAGCTCAATTACAGCCTTTCATTATGTATGTCAGCATCTAGAGCTATCATGTTTGATACCGTTTTTATTGGAATTGTCTGAAAAATTTATCCAGATACTCTAATTTTTACAAAAGTCATTTTAATAAGACTTAATATTCTTATTATCTGTTTACTTCATTAACATCATTATTAGGATGATGGATGATAAGCCAGGGTAATTATCAAGCAATCTGCCGCACTTTGATTGGGTGATGCATCCAAGTAAACATCTCTATAGTGGTTTTAAAAGCTATGGCAACAACCAAAAATAACTCAGATTTAAATGAAATTATTTCAGATTTGAACAAAATCCAACTATCATGTTAAAATATACACTCTGTTAACAGGGATTTTTGGTGTTATTGGATAAAATGAGTCAACACAGCAACAAATTGCTCATATGCCAAGTGAGACTTTTCAGAATACAATACAAAATACATTGATTCACAAACAAAATGGTGTGAATTGACTTTTAGTGTACATATGTTTACTATGTGAAATGATGACAAAATACATCCAAGCGCGGTGAATCAAAACTCAATCCAAAAATGAAATACAATAGCAACTCACTATGTAAATGAAACCACTCAAATGTTGTGTACAATAGATTGCAATCAAGAATGATACCAAAGAATCTAAAATAAGACACAAGATCTGAAACATAAATTTTAAAAATATTGTGTTGGGTGCTTAATTTGGCCTAAAATATGGGAAAATGGGTGGAAATTATTTTGGGTATTCTAAAATGGGTGTGGTAAAACCAAAAACAACTAACTAAGAAAAAAAATCTATAATTGGGATATTGGGTGGGAAAAACTCTAATTAAATATCCATATTCAGATAAAAGCAAAAAATAAAATTAGGGAGCAACTTAATTAAAATTTATTTAATGTTTTATTAAATTTTAAAATGAAAGGAACACAACACCAGAGTACCAATGCACCTGTTGTGCACTGCGGTTGCGGTTGCCCCTGAGGGTCAAAGAATAGAGTTAGTACAACCCAAGTGCCTACTCAGGAGGGAGGTGGGAGAGGAGAGTTCAATAGTGATGCTGCACTGACACAGCTGGTTCAAGGAGCACAAGCTGCTAGGGTGCAGAGCATCAACCCTTGGGTCCCCAAGCTGACCCTAAAAGCCCACCAAGGTGACCATAACAAAAACAGTTATAAACAAGGAAGTAGAGCTTACTTTGTATGTGTTTGACGCTGTGTACCGCCAAAAGTCAGTCCTGTCAGCCATGATGTAGAAGGGGAAGCCTGTGCTTGACACTAGCTACAAGCCTTATGTCAGTGATGGTAAACAAGAAGACAACAACAAGCCTTAGTTCTATAGAACCACAGAGGGGAATTTAGTGTTAAAGAAAGCTGCTGCAATTTACACCAAGGTACACATGCCTTGCAAGCCTGTCACCAATCAGGATCCTGGCTTGTCTGAACCCACAAAGCCCACTCAGAAGCGCATTCCTGATATAAAATGCATCATCCTTCTCAAGCTAATCCGGGGATCTGGTGACTACAAGGCAGAGCAGCTCTTGTTGGAGTGAATCCCAAGCACACCTCCAAGACATTCAACACCTTCATTGAGACTGGCCAAGTCCTTGCCGCAGAGAAATCCTTGTGCATTTCCACTATGCTCACCAAAGAGAAAAAATGAGTAATCCACCAGTGGATAACCCAAGATTGCCATCTTGAACTGGCAAATATACAGGCCATGTCTAAGTCCACTTTTGGGGTTGAGGCCTCAATTTCCTTATATTATTATTTGGTCAAGGGAATGCGCTTTTCCTGGAAAAAAGCTTGGGGTATCTCTGTACAATCTGAATAGCCCAACCAACATTGAGACCCAGAAAAAATACACTGAGGCCTACACTGCACTCAAAAACAAAGGGATAGTGAAATTCTACTATATTGACAAATTGGCATTTGCCTTGTATATGCGCAATGCATATGAGTATATCCCAAAAGGCTCCAATGACAGGATGGCTTGGCGTGCTGCAGTCTGCGCCACAGCCTATTCAATGGTGGCTCTCATCAGTCCAAAGGGGATTGAGCTCTATCAAATGATATTGGGCTCTCACAATAGCAGGACCTTCTTATCTTTTCTCTGATTGTTCCAGGAGCACCTGAGGCACATAATCCTGGGCTTCACCAATGTAATAGTAATGGACAATGCTGATCTCCACAAGGTGGCAGATATTCTTGCTGAATTTCCATCAATTGACACCAGCATTGCAGTGGGCCCCCAGCAATTGGCCATGGCAAATTTGAACCTTCTCTTCCTTCCTGCCTATTTGCCATTCCTAAATCCGATTGAGGAAATTTTTGGGTGGCTCTAGCAAACTGTCAAGAAAGGGGCCCTAACTGGGATCAAGGACCTCTTTGATTTTCTGTAGGCCAGGATCCACACTGTGACTGTACAACAGTCACTGTCAAGTATTTATCCAAATAAATACTCCAGAATATAAAGTTGTTCTGTTTTTGCTGTTTATTTCATGTATATATGTTTGAATGGAATTCTTCAGATGAAGATTCCTGGAAACTTTATATCTATATTTAATAAAAGAATAGATTATGGGTGGTTAGCCGGGTCAGGCTAGCTAGTAAAATTGAGGCAAGATTGGCCAAAGCAATCTTGGGGACTAGGTGTCTTAAGAACGGTTTATTTAACCTGAAAGGTTAATTAATAAATTCATGGAAATATAATTAATGTGGATTTATTTATATTGTTTAATTGCCTTGACTGTGTCAAGAAGTTTGGTTAAGATTAGCCAAAAGGTAAACCCCCAAATTTGGGTTAAAAGCGCCGTTTTTGCAAATTTATTAGGTTAGAAGCACCACCGCGCTGCCTAAATTGATTTTTAAAGCGCTGAGGCACTGCTCAGTGAATATTTCAGGCACTGAGGCACTGGAGCGCTGTGGCGCCACCTGGTTTGAGTCTCAAAGCGTTTTAACAGGATTTTTAATGCAAAAAACTATTAAATGCAAAGATAACTAAATAAAGGCAATGATGTCTAGGGGTTTAGGATTGATCAGCTGGTTCTCAGTTGGAACATTGATAGCTGAGTTTTGGAATGGGTGTATTCCATAGGGATTTGGCTCCAGGAGCTGAGGAAGCTCCTTGCCAAATTGATGCATTGAGATGAATGGCGTCAGGTGACTCTTTCTCATTGTAGGTTAATTCTCATAGGCTGAGAATCACAGGTGATCTTTTAGGGAAAGATCTAGGTTTGGATGACTCAAAGGTCATAGACCATGTGATGAATCATAGGTTGATTCAGGAATTGGAGGGGTTTTTAGCCAAATATCCCCCAAATGGTATATAAGCAAAAACAACTAAATTTTAATAAATATAAGATTATTGATTTCAACTCTTTCCCCTCATCTACTTTTCAATTGTTATGTCTTCTTTGTTAAATTTTTAAAGAGCAAAATTTGTAGTACTTTGCATGGAACTACTGCTGCCAGGGAAGAAGTTCCTACAATTTTGTTGGAGGAAGCTTGGGCAAGTCTGGAGGTCACCAAGACTATGCCTGAGGAGGCTTTAGTGGAAGTAAAAGCTGTTTTTGAAGAATTTTATTCCAATTACTTTGCAAAAGAAGGGACTCCTGTGCAAGGAAACCATTTCATGTGTGGGATTCTTGGAACCTGTTGGTCAGATTTGACAAGATTTTACAACAAGTGAAAGCAAAGGCAAATTGTGAAATTGAGGCTTTAAGGGCAAGGGAGAAAAAGAGTGTTGATATCATGGCTCTTTGGCAGGATGACAATAAAGTGTTGTCTCATAAAATTGCCTCCCTGGAGCAAAGCTCTTCAAAGCTTTGTCACAGGAAGGTAACAGCAATAAAGAGTCAAGAGCAAGATAATGGTAAGTTTGACTGGTTGGACCTGGATCCTTTACACACACCCTCCCAGATGAGACTATAACTAAATTCTATGGCCACACTGATTTGTTCATCCCTGTTGTCTTGCCAAACAGCCAATCAATTTGAGGCTTAGTGTGCCCAACTTTTTTATGTTCTCTAATTTACTATTTGGGATTTATTAATTATCATTTTATATTTAGAAGCTTCTAAGACCACAATCACATTCAGCAGGACCATCAAAAAAGTTAGTAATTTACTTAATTTATAATATTTTTTTATTATGGCATCTGAGGTTATCCCAAGCACTTGATACTTGATTACATGATATATTTATATCACACATATCAAATAAATATAAAAATGGAATTAAAAAATTTAAAATATACAAATTAGAAGTATAGTTTATTAAAGTTTATTATTATACTTTTATGAAAACCGTCTCCAGGATTTATTTTTCAAAACTTGTATGCTAAAATAAAAATTATAAAAATTATTATAAATAAAAATAATCTTAAGTGTAAATAAATTTATTGGAATATAGAAATGTATAGGAGCGCCTGTAATGGGTTCTTTGGTATGTACCTACTGGGCAATGGAGATGGCGCACAATCTTCACTGCCACACTGTAGACAGTGAATACACCCTGATTGAAATACTCCTGCCTGCTGGTGAAAGGCAGTGTGGTCAGGTGGGAGTGAAGCAGCAGCTTTTCAGGCGGGCTGCAAACCCGTAAATTCTTGTCAGGACCTGGGTGTCCTGGATAACGTGGTCTACTGAGTTATATCCTGGGGGGACCTTCTTCCCATTCAGGGAGAGCCTGGCCTCATCAATCCCAAAAAGGACCCTGTCCAGGTCCTCTACAGAAGCACTCATCCCAAAAAAGAAGAGAGATCTAAGGTAAACCATGAGGTGAAGCCTTTGCCCAGCAAAGGCTTCAGTAAACTTGCACAGTTTGTTGTATACTGTGCTGATCTTTGTCAAGAATGCCACCATTCACCATGTTTTGATTTTGCCTTCAATGGGTTATTTCAAGGACAAATCCCTCTCTTTTGCTTTTGCCCTTCAAAATGAGGCTGGCTCCAAATTGGGAAATTCAATTGTTTGGTTTCCTGATTCTGTGCAACTCACTTGCCCCACTCATGCTTGTGGCAAGTGATCCTACCATCCATGTACTGTTTTTTGGTAAAGCTACACAGTATATATTCCATTTCACTTCTACCAATAAAGTTTAAGTTCTATTCACATTTTTTTCTTTGTGTCTCCACGTACTTTGGCGCCTCTCTAGCCACGTCTAGCAGATATTATTCAATCAGGGCCACAAGGTAATCACATAGCCTTCCCTGCCATTCTAACCAAGACTTAGTATGAATCTAATCCTAAGGTTAGGATTTCCTGTTGTGACTCTGTGCTGCGCCTCAGATCACAACAAAAATGGTGCTCACTACAGGGGCTGTAAGCCCCTTGGTTATCCCTTTCACAACCACGTTTTTAGTACCTTTGCCTCCTCCCATACAAGAGCCAACTTTGCCTGAAATTACCAGTCCTCCTATTGAGGAAGACATTGCCAACCTGCCTATTGTCTCTACTGTGCTGAACCTCAAGAATGATCCCTGCCTAGTGGCCTACCCTTTGGGTACCCCTGACTTGGAACAAGTCATGGAAGTAGCCTTTGGGTTAGCCCATGATGGGGCCATCCCTTGCCTCCAGCTTCAGTTCAGCTGAGCAGAATACTATGAATTGATTGTAGCTCCACAATTTCCACAGCATTTTCTCTCAGCATCTGGCTTGCTGAACACTTATTGTCATCCTTTGTACAACCCGCCTTAGCCCATCATCAAATGGTATTAGCGCTCCACATTCAGGAGATTTCATCTCTACAAGCCACCGCCACCCATCACTTGGATCATTTGCAGCCTACCAGCAGTGGATTCATTCCCTGTTTTCCTTATGATCAGAAAATCAGTGCAACTCTGTCACCTCCTAAAACCACTTGGTCAATTCCATTGAAATAATATGCCAGTCCATCCACAAGTATATCAGAGATTGCCTACATGAGTTTCACCAGTTGGACCAGCCCTGGCGCACCCAAGTAGATTCCATTCTAAACGCCTATCTCACCAATTTTGAACAACTTTTGCAGCAACTCAACAAGTTCAGTCCTTACTCCTTCAACCAATTACAGCATGTAGCAGTCCTTGCTGTAAAGGGCTTCTGCAAACTTGGCAAGGAATTTAATCAAGAAAGGGCTGCTACTGCCGCTACCATTGCTAAACTCCAAACTCAATTAAATGAACTGTCTATCACCAAATCAGATGCCCTACCTTCTTCTCCATCTGATGAGTTAACAGATAAATAACAGAGACTATGGGATGTCATTTGAGAGAAAAGAGCAACCACCTGCAGTCAGGATTGCCCTATTAAAGCCCCTCAGCCTGATCCTCAAGTGCTTGCTCTGACAACTCAGGTTGCTGACTTACAACAGGAGGTTGCTACCTTGCAGGAAGTGATGGCGTCTATTGTTAGTCCAACTTGAGTTGCTGATGAAGATAGCTGTTGCCCTGGCTTGTCAGGAGCTCCCTGCATTCACTGTGCTAGAGAGTTGATAGCTCTAGCTAACGAGGTGAAACATCTGAAACAAGACCATTATGATCTTGATAAAGATGTACAAGAAATGATGAGTTAATCAATTCAGTGAATGACAGTTTTGCCCCTTGTCTTTTGGTGGGTCTGTCTCTTAAATCCCAACTGGATGAACTGTCCTTGGTAATAACTGCATAGGGTCAGCGCCTGGATGTTACTGAGCGGCAGACCACCCTAGCTAATAATATGGGCACCTGCACTGCTGAAACCTTGACTTCCCTTGAGGAAAGTGTTTGCCAGCTGTGGGCCAGACAGCCCCCACCAAATCCAAAGAAGAATTTTCCCCACGCATAAATGTACTTGATAGCAACAATGGTGGTCTGACCCCAGAAGCACATTTCAAGCCTACCTTTAAGCAAGTCTTTGACCCCAAAACCTTGACCATTGCAGCTTTCCTAACTATCTATTAAACTGCCATGAGACAAGCCTCATATGAGGTCAAGAAGGAACACATTCTAACCTGTCTGCACCCAACTTGTCAAGAGGTGATAGTGCCAGAGCTGCCTACTATTGAGACCTGGGAAGATATGAAACAACTTCTGATTGACAAATTTGGTTGTGATCTTAGTTTGGAAGTTAAGAAGGTCGCCTTCATGCACATTTCTGTCAAGCTAAAGGAGAACTTAGCTGAATTTGCAGATAGATTCTACATGGAAGGACAAAAACTGATCACAATCTGCCAGTTGACTACAAATGAAGCGTAAATGGCTTGCACTCAAGCCCTCAAGGTTACCCAGCTCCTGTGTCTTCACTTCAAGGCTCATAAATACATGCTTTCTTCCATGGAGATCATAAAGACACTATTTCAAGATATGCACCTTACCCATTCTGGGAAGTTGTGCAGGAAAATTATGCTGCCTCTACCTCTGGTTTGTTTTCACGTGGCCTGTGTATTCTCACCATGAACTTGCAGAATCCTCCTTTTAAGACAGGGTTGCCATAACTGTGGACAGATAGGTCACCATTCCCTAGTCTGCACTAATCCTTGAGTTAAAGGAGCTGATCTCAAAGACCAGGCGGGAAAAGAACAGTCAGCCTAGAGGCAGAGACACTCTTGGTTGACAATTCTTCCCAGTCTCCTTAAGTCCCCCCTCCATTGCTGACTCTGAGCCTGCTGACACCAAGGCTCCTCCCATTCTGTTGCTATTCCACAACATCTCTGAAAACTCTGACATGGACAATTCTGATATGGAAGATCCCAACGCCTATGGGTATTCAGTCCTGGCTGTCCCTGAAACTATTGCAGTCCCGTATAAGCTATGTTCTGGGAAAACTACAATGACTGCTTAGTCTCTGCCTGAAGCCAAATAGGTTGTCTCTTGCCAATACCTCACTCAAGCCAAGAGATCTCCTGTGCTTGTTGAATCTTCTGAGGAAGCTGCTGAGGTTTCTGATGCTGTGTTAAAAAAAAACTCAGTCTTGCTCCCTCTCCAGATGGTCTATAAGGAATTCCCGGGCATAAGATGCATGATTAAAAAGTGGGACAAAAACTGGCAGAAGCCCAAGACATTCTGGCTGTCCTCCCTCCCTTTGGTTATACTACCACTCATGTGGAAATATCCATCCAAAAGGTGAAAATTAAGGCCGTCTTGGACACTGGATATCCTGTTAATGTTGTCTCCTTGAAGCTTGTCAAGAAGCTCATACTTGCCCCTGACTTTAACTATCACTAGTTGTATGGCACAGCTTGGCTATCCATGACTTGCTCTATAGGAGCTTATTCTGCTCTTCCCATGTGGTTTGGCAAACTACTCTTGGATGCACCTGCTTTTGTCCTGTAGAATGAGAGCTACAACCTCCTAGTTGGTACTCAATTCCTTAGGGAATACAATAAAATCACCAACTTAAAGGACAGCTACCTCTCTATCTAAGGGTATGAGGTCTCTCTGATCTTTGAAGAGCCAGTTAAAGTTCCCGGGAAGCACCTCAAGACATGTGCCTTAGAATATCCCACTGGTGTTTTCACTCTAAAATACTGTACCTATTCCTCTAACATGAAGTGTCCTCCTATGGCTTGCCCTGCATCTGAAGGGATTCCTCTCTTGGCCGCCTCTGCTGTTACTATTCCGCCTGGTCTCAAACTATCCTAGACTCCCAAATATTGTATGAGCTGCCTGAGCGTACATTCCTAGAGTTGTACTCTCCTCCCTCTCTAGAGCGCAACAAACCCTATCTCTGTCCAGAAATCTTGGTTGTCTCTCATAAAGACCCTGTTCAACTGCTGATTGCCAACTTGACTGCCCTCCCCATACATTTGTCTAGAGGGCAGGCTGTTGGCTATGGCAAGCTATTGAATGCTCCTGATGTCCTATCTCTCCATCCCTTTGGTACGTTACAGGACTTTAACCTACCTGAGGATGAGCCCCAAGCCCTATCTTTTTTCACTGCTCAAGACTTCCTGAAGCTATCTCTGGCTCAACAGAAAGAGGTGCTTGTCCTACTGGATCATTTTTTGGATATATTTGATAATGATAGCACTGATTATGATCTAGCCAAAGGCGTCATTCACCAGATTGATACTGGTGACGCTCCCCCCTTTTGCGCTAAACCTTATTGCCGCAGCCGTGTAGAGGATGCTCAGGTGCCTAAAGAGCTCAAATAACTTCTAGACGCTGGACTGCTTGCCCCTTCCCAAAGACCATGTGCTCCCCCTTGCTCATACTGAAAAAGAAGGATGGAGGTCATTGTATTGTGATGGACTACTGACAAGTGAATTCCTTAACCAAAAAGGATTCCTACCCCTTACCACACATTAATGATGCTCTCCACTGCCTCGGGGGCTCTAAGTTCTTCTCTGCTATGAACCTAGCCTCTGGGTATTGGCAAGTTGATCTCTCCCCCAAGGTATAAACAGAAGGCCACCCACATCACTTCTGAGGGGTTGTTTGAGCCTACATGAAGACCATAAGGGCTCTGCACTGCTCCAGCTACTTTCCAACAAGCCATGGACTCCATCCTCTGTGATTTGAAGCTCTCATGTGTTTTAGTATACTTAGATGATATAGCTGTCTTCAATTGCTACCTTTAGCAACCACCTGGCCCATCTCAAGGGAGTGCTCATAAAGATTCAAGAAGCTGGTCTTAATTTCAAACCAACTAAGTGTGCCTTCTTCAAGGAACGCCTTGAATTCTTGGGACATGAGGTGACTCAGACAGGAATTTGCCCCATGACTAAAAAAAGTTGAGGCCATTGACAAATGCTTCCGCCCACCAGCCTGCAACAAGTTCAAGTCTTTCTGGGCATGATGGGATACTACAGATAATTCATCTTTGATTTTTCTGACACTAGTAAACCCTTGGTCCAGCTACTGTGTAATGTCCCTTTTGAATGGACCGCCAGCCAGCAACAAGCCTTTGAAATTCTCAAACAAAAACTCAAAGAGGCACCCATCCTAGTATATCCTGACTACAATAAGAGATTCATCCTATATACTGATGCTAGTGACCTGGCCATTAGAGCCATCTTGGATCAATTGGACAATGAAGGTGTGGATCACCCTGTATCTTACACCTCTTGTGTCCTAAATAAGCATGAGAAGAATTAAAGTGTAACAGAGAAAGAGTGCCTCTCTGTGCTGCATGCTGTCAAGCAGTTCTGCCACTATGTGTATGGCACCCATTTCACTGTGGTTACTGACCACGCTTTGCTCAAATGGTTGCAAAAACTTAAGGAACCAGAAAAACAACTAATAGATGGGCTCTTCATCTGTAAGGGTACGGCTTCACTGTGAGCATTGCCCCAGGATTCAACATCAGAATGCTTATGGACTGTTCAGAATACCCAACCTTGCCCTCCATCCTGTTGAGGCTTACAGGTTATATGAACTAATTAGATATCCTTCTTTGTGGGAGAAAAAGACAGAAGAAGTCTGGGTTGCCCTTTCTAAATTATCTGAAGACACCCTCATTTGTGACAATCAGCTTTTCAAGAAAGTACAAGACCACTAATTGCCTTATGTAAGTCCTAGTCTTTGCCTTTTGATGGTGCTTCAAGCTCATAAGGAGACCGGACACAGAGGCGTTTCCAAGACTTATGCCTGGCTCCAGAAGAACTACTTCTGGGAAAATCTTTGCCTGCTGATCCCATATGTTATTGCTAGTTGCCATGATTGTCAGCTCCAACAACTTTGAGCTGCCGCTCACAAGTTCAAGCTAGTCCCCCCTCAACACACGTTTCACACTGTCAGTATTGACACTGTAGGACCTCTATCTTGCTCCTGCTCTGGTTGCTGCTTTATCCTAATTGCTGTTGATCATTTTAGAAAGTGGGTAGAAGCTTGCACTACTAAAAACAGAATTGCCAAAACAACTGCTGCCTTTCTGCTGCAAGATGTATTCTTTTGCCACAGTTGTCCTCAATTGTTGTTGTCTGAAAATAGACTAACTTCAATGCCAAGTTAGTAACCTCTGTTGTTGAAGCCTTGGGGTCTCACTGTCTTTCTCTTCCCCCTATAATCCTTCCACTAATGGGGTGGTTGAGCGCGCAAATTCAACTCTGGTTTCTATCATGAGGAAACTCACTTACTCTGACACTGCAAACTGGGATCTATACTTACCTGTTTCTCTCTTTGCTTATTGCCTTAGCAAACATTGTGTCACTAGGTAACCCCTCTTACTATGTTGTATGGCCGTGAAGCCACCACTCTGTTGCTCTTGGGGGGCCCCTACTCTCCTCTGATAAGGCCCTGAACCCTGATGATCATATTGTTGAGGGTCTGGATGTACAAGCATTCTGGCTACTGTCAACCTACTTAACATCCAGCCATTGCCCAATTTGGTGCCCTTCCAATATACCGTTTGACATATCAAGAATGGTAACCAAGCAATATCACATGAAAATCCACGTATCCAGTGGCTTGAACCCATCCTGAACATGACCAACCCCTAGGTTCAATCCAACTAAATCTCTGCCACAGTCAATTCTATATAAGTCTAAAGTATTATCCAATAAAAGATACTTCTCTTCTCTCCTAATTCCATATTTGAAGCTTCCCCAAAAGGCGCTTCTTATCAATATCAAAGATCTAGTCAATTAAATCATTGATATTCAGGCCTCTGCCTACACATCTGCATATAAGACCAAGATGCTTGAGCTCTCTCCTGACAATGCTGGATGATCTCCCCTGCCTGAGTTCAACATTAGGGACCATGTTCTTTACTATTAACATAGAGTAGGAGGATGTGCTCATAAACTACACTTGTTGTGGATTGGGCCCTTGGAATTGACCTTCAAACAAGAGTCAGAGTATACTGTAAAACTCCTCTCTAGTGATTGACTGTTTGCTTGCGTGCATGCCAAGTTTCTCCTCAAGTACCACCCCCTTAAGGTCAATCTAGAGGGGGCAATGTTGTGAATACCGCCATTCACCATGTTTTGATTTTGCCTTTGATGGGTTATTTCAAGGACAAATTCCTCTCTTTTTCTTTTGCCCTTTGAAATGAGGCTGGCTCCAAATTGGGAAATTCAATTGTTTGGTTTCCTGATTCTGCGCAACTCACTTGCTCCACTCATGCTTGTTGCAAGTGATCCTACTTACCTGGTAGTGTTTTGTGGTATTGTCTACCACTATATATTCTTTTTCCTATTCACCAATAAAATTAAGTTATATTCACATTTTTTTCCTTGTGTCTTCCAGTACTTTGGCGCCTC
This sequence comes from Entomophthora muscae, assembly GCA_014839935.2. NCBI lineage: Eukaryota > Fungi > Entomophthoromycota > Entomophthoromycetes > Entomophthorales > Entomophthoraceae > Entomophthora > Entomophthora muscae. Next base: position 96,014 of record QTSX02000237.1, on the reverse strand, counting down.
TCTAGCCACGTCTAGCAGATATTATTCAATCAGGGCCACAAGGTAATCACATAGCCTTCCCTGCCATTCTAACCAAGACTTAGTAAAAATCTAATCCTAAGGTTAGGATTTCCTGCTGTGACTCTGTGCTGCACCTCAGATCACAACAATCTTCTTCTCATACTTTGTCTTAGCAAAGGTCAGCTCCATGACTGCAGGGATCCCTGTCTTGTCAGCTCTCCAGGCCAACCCAAAGTTGGCAAGGAAGATTTCTGTTTTCTTGATGGCTGTTGCATCTGCAACAGCCAATTTTCCAACTGTGCGTCCAAAGTTCTCCAGTAGGTAAGAGAGTGTGTGCTCCACTGGAAAGCAGAAGCAAGCAGCCACATGGGCCCAGCCCATCTCTGGCATGTTTTTGAATGAGAGCGTTGCCAGGATGTCCTAAACAAGCTCAATAGAGTTTTCATAGTAACCTCCACTGAGGGATGCTGGGTCCAGGCGGTCTAGTTGGGCATCCTTGTAGGCAGTAACTGCCCACTCAGATGTCCCCTCAGTGTGTGTAAGCTCAGCTAATGCCTCCTGTAACATTAGAAAGGATCCATGGATGTGGTTCTCCAGCTTCCACAAGACAGTAGGGACAGAAACAGCTGCCTTGCCACATGATTGGCATAGTTGGCGCAGAACGTGACAGGGACAAAAGGGACCAGGACCTGGCGGCTTTTGCTGTTTATGTTCTCTAAAAAATTGGTAATAATTTGAAATTTTTATTAATTTTGCTTTTTAGGTTACCTTCTCATGTTTCCTTCTTGCCAGCGGCTTCAGTAGGCTTAGCCATTATTGGTGCAAGCAATTGTGTTGACAATTCTGTATCCTCTTTCCTGGCGCGCTTTGCTGGCTTGAGATGTGCATAAATCTTGGGGTTGTCAACCCATATGAACAGTGCAGAAAGATTGTATGCCTTAAATTGCAGGCCCTCACCCACCGTCTTCTGAATGTTGAGTAGGCACACAATTATCTTCTCAGGGGTTTCTGGTATTTTGGTTATTAGGGCCTTTGTGGAGACCTTGTCTATTTTGTCCCCTTTGAGGACAGCGGACTTCACTTTTGCTTTGACCTTGCAGTCAATTTCTTTGATCTCTGAAATTGCAGAGTCAAGGTCTTTGAGCAGTTTCTTCATTTCTCTCATTGATTTTTTTACTAAGCTTTCCATATGTTTTTATAACTTTCACCCTAATAAAATCTGTATCATTCTGATACTGTAAATTAAGAACCTGAACATAAAAATGCGGGATTGTCAAATCCTTGGTCCAAATTTTGAATCACCTTTGCAGGATAGCCTTTTTTAATTCAATTGAATTATGTGTATTTTTATTTGGATTTTTAAAAATGCAGGAACTCATAGACACTTTGCAAAGTTCAAGTTGAACTGCACATTTCCAATAACCAAAATGAATTAACTCAAATCATATTTGAAGTGTTCAAATCCATTAACCATTTTCATTAAGTTTACTATGTTTTTTGGAATTGCGGGATTTTCAAATACAAGAACCAAATTTCAAATCACTTTTGAATGGCACTAGTAAAAGCAGATATTAATTGCAGGAACTAATCCAAATTTAATGTACATAAAGCACACTAGTAAACACCAACCCAAATAAAGAAGCTCTACTCTGGATAAAATCAAATGAAAAATTCAATCTCAACAACAATGTTTAGACATAAAAAGTGACCAAACTTTAAAATTATCCAAATCCAGAAATTATACAATATTATACACTTCAAATCACGGATATAGAAATTCTGTTATTATTCAAGGCTAGATCAAGAGAAATTAACTACCCACAACTAAACCAACAAATCCAAATAAATACATATTTAATCTAAAATATTTTTTCATTTTTTTATGGACCATCAATTGCATTCTCAACCCGCTCCTGCACCAGCCTGCAGGGCAGCCTGTCCACGAGGGCATCCCAGAGGGTCCAAGAATAGACCCAGAACACAAATTGAAGGGAGTCATGCTGACACACAGGCCTCCCAAGGCGTCATTGCCAGTCAACCACTCCCTGCACCCCAGGCCAGATCAACCAGCCTGAATCCAAGACAGAAGCCACTCTCAAGGCCTGCCACCAAAGTCACCTTCACCAGGGTCACCAGGAGCACTGATATTACTTACACCTCCACCGTTTACCCAGTTATCACCCAGCCCCGCACTCTTGATCCAAGAGTTGCCACTTCCTGCCCCCGCGTTTTTGACACGTCCTATGAGTCATTGGTCACCACTGAAGAGCCATCTGTGTCTGTATCATATGCCACCATTGACGGCGCCAGCGCAAACAAGCGTGATCACACCTTCTACACAAAGGTTCCCACCTCATGTGTTGAGCCTGCCTGCCAGGATGCTGTGGTACCTGTCAAGGGCTGGTGTTAGTTGACAGATAGTGAGTGTGAAGCTCTCCTCAACTGCTTGAACAGGGGAATGGCAGTTTGGGATATTGCATCCCAATTTGGGGTCACAGCCAGATATATTGGTGACATCAACAAAAAGTATGGCAACACCGGGCAAATTGCCAAATCCACCAAGGATAAGTGGCAGCCCAAACTCCTTCAGCCTGTTCATATTGATGCAATCAAGCAGTGGGTTACCAAGAATTGCCACCTGGACTCACTTACTGTCCAATTAATGCTTGCCACAGATTTTGGGCTTTCTGTCTCCAAAACCCTTGTATATGAAGCAATGGTCAAATTGGGCTTCTCTTGGAAGGTCCTCAGAGTTTCTCCATACAATAGGAACAGCAAGAAAACAATCAAAGAGTGACACATTTATGCCAAGACTTATCTGGCCCTTAAGGAGACTGGCAACGTACAGTTCTTCTACATTGATAAATTGTTGTTTTCCTCCTCACTCAGGTCTAGGCATGGGTGGGTCAAGAAGAGGTCCAAGGATGATGTAGCCTATTGTGCATCTGTTGTTCCCAGACTTATTCAATGGTTGCGCTTCTTGGTCCTTGCAGGTTGGACCAATACCAAATGATCAAGGGTTCCCACAATAGCAGGACTTTTCTCAATTTCTCTAAGCTGTCAAGGAGTACCTTTGGATTAATTACCGGGGCACAACCAACATTTTTGTGTTGGATAATGTTGGGCTCCACAAAGTAGATCTGGTTGTGTCTGAGTTCCCGCCCATCAATAAAAATGACCATTTGGCCAGCCACCGCCTGGCTGACTGTACAATGAGACTCCTCTTTCTCCCCCCATATTCTCCATTTCTTAATCCAATTGAGGAGGTCTTTGGGTGGATCAAAAATAAGGTGAAGAAAGGCCTCCCCCAGGACACCAAGGATCTCTTCAACATTCTTGAGATCAGCTAATTTGCAATGCCACCCAATGTTGTGGCGGCTTTTTACAAGCACTTGGAATCCTTCTTTCCCAAATCCCTTGCCTCTGAGCTAATCAGATAAATGGGTGCTATGTGTTTTATTTGTTTTTAGTTTTTTATTTTATTTTATTTTATTTTTATTAGGACGCAAAAATTATTATTATCTATAATGACCTGACAATGACTTGTATTATAGACATAAAAGAATTAGTAAAAAAATATAATTAAAATTAATTATTATAGATATAGAGATATGCATTTTTTATTATAATCCACCAAATAGTGTATTGACTGTAGAATTAACAAATATAACAGTAAAAAAGATAGAGTTAGATTAATTTTATTTAAAAAATTGTGAATCCTTGTTGGTACTTTGGCTTTTTAAGCAACAAATCAGACCTTGCAAGTCATCATCTGATCCTTAATATTTCAGTGCCACTATAGCCACACACACAAAAACCAATGATTTTCATGTATCTCTTACTGTAGATTCAGAACCTGATTGTACAAATGTGGGATTGTCAAATCCTTGGTCCAAATTTTGAATCACTTTTGCAGGATGGCCTTTTTTAATTAAATTGAATTATTTGTGTTTTTATTTGAATATTTGAAAATGCGGGAGCTCATAGACACTTTGCAAAGTTCAAGTCAAACTGCATATTTCCAATGGACAAAATGAATTAACTGGAATCAGATTTGAAGCGTTCAAATCCATCAACCATTTTCATTAAGTTTACTATCTTTTTTGAAATTGCAGGATTGTTGAATCCAAGAACCAAATTTCAAATCACTTTTGAATGCCACTAGTAAACTCAGATATTAATTGTTGGAGCTGGAATCCAAATTGAATGTAAAGTAAGAAACTGGGACAAATCAACCCAAATCAAGAAGCTCCACTCTGGATAAAATCAAATGGAAAATCCAATCTCAACAACCATGTTTAGACATGAAATTAAGTGAAATGTAAAATTGTCTAAACTGGAAATGATGCAATATTCTGCTCTCTAAATCACTAATATAGCAACAATAAACCCATATAATGATATATGAGCTACCTTCCTGATGACGCAGAAATTTTTTAAAAGTTTTTTGGCCCCCAGCATAGCCAGGGACCATAAAAATTCTTTTCAAGGAAGGAAGGAGAGGGAAAGATAAACTATCAGTTTACTACAAAAGTGTTAATGTATTGCTATTAAGGATACTTGATTACAGTAGATTTTAAAAAATTCTATTAAAAAAGAATTATATATTACAATCTATCTTAACACGTTGTCTTTTCCTTGATGTGTTGATATTCATTTGCTGTTGATAATGTGCTTGCATTTAATTGGATAGTTTCACATCTAGTTGCCTTGGCAATAGGAAATCAAGTTGCCTCCCCAAGACCAGCTGTGATTGTGGAGGCAACTTGATTTCCTATTGCCAAGGCAACTGGAGGTGAAACTACCCAATTAAACACAAGCACATTATCAACAGCAAATGAATATCAGCACATCAAGGAAAAGACAACGTGTTAAGATAGATTGTAATATATAATTCTATTTTATTTTTACCATTTTTTAAAATCTACTGTAATCAAGCATCTAAATTTTAGCCGTCCTAAAATGGAATAGGGTGATTTTTGAGAATGCCTATGATTCCTAAAAGAATTAGCACAAATCCACTCTAGATCCTTTGACATACTTTTTGAGATGCCAATAAATTAGATTTATTTCAATATCACCTCATTTTTTATTTAATTTGGTTCTTGGATTTGACAATCCCTCAAATTCAGATTCATTAAGTTTTACATGATGTCTATGATTTGTTTGAAATACAGGAAATCTCAAATCATACATTAGAATCCCGCATTTCTGATTCATGTATCCTGAAATTGTTTGCTGAGTTTTGTCTTTTGTTAGTTGAGTTATCTGCTCAAGGGATTTAAAATTTGCCAATTTAAATAAATCAAAAAAATTCAAACTAAATAGTTGATTTTATTAAATATTTTAATTTTCACTCAGCTGAGTTGCCTGCAAAAGAGATTCAAAATTTGGACCAAGGATTTGACAATCCTGCATTTTTACGTTTAGGTTCTGAATTTACAGTACTAATTAGTACTTATGATGCAGGTCAAGCATATCAAGTATATTTATCAAATCATAATACAAGGGAAATGTAATTCAAGTTCTAAACAAGCACTTGTTTAGAACATAAGTGGAGCAGGCTGTCTGTTGTGGATAAATTCAGTTCTTGATGTTTAACTATGTAATAAAGGAACCTGTACTTGACAAGCCAGCAAATAAAAACATTTTTGATTCTTTTTTATTATTTGAAGTGTTTGTGACTATAACTAATGTCTTATAATATATTTAGATATATTACTATTATAATTAAACTATTAAATTCTAAATAATAAAATTTAAATATTAAAATTAAAATATTAAAAAATCATTATTAAGATTTTAATTTTATTAAATTTCAATTTAAAATTTTAATATTTAAATTTTACTATTTAAATATTAATATTTAAAAAACACATAAAAATAAGTTAAAAATAATCAAAGTTATGTACAGTAGTTTTAAAAGCTATGGCAACAAGCAAAAATACTTCAGATTTAAACAAAATCCAACTCTCAGGTTAAAATAAACACTCTATTAACAGGGATTTTTGGTGTTAATGGGCAAAATGGGTCAACACAGCAACAAAGTACTCACGCGCAAAGCAAAACCATTGAAAATACAATCCAAAATACATTGATTCACATACAAAATGGTGTGAGTTGACTTTTGGTATACATATGTTTACTATGTGAATTGGTGACAAAATACACCCAAGCAAGGTGTGTTAAAATGAAAACCAAAAACAAAACACAATAGCAACCCACTACATAAACAAAATCACTCATGCAATGTGTACAATGGATTGTAATCATGAATGATACCAAGGTATCAAAAATAAGACACAAGATCTGAAACATAAATTTTAAATTTATTGTGTATGGTGCTTAATTTGGCATTAAATATGGGAAAATGGGTGGAAATTATTATGGGTATTCTAAAATGGGCGTTGTAAAACCAAAAACAACTAATTAAGAAATTAAAAAATCTATAATTGGGATATTGGGTGGAAAAAACTCTAATTAAATATCCATATTTAGATAAAAGCAAAAATTAAAATTAGGCAGTAGCTTAATTGAAATTTTTTTAATATTTTATTAAATTTTAAAAGGGAAGGAACACAAAAACAGAGTACCAATATACCTGTTGTGCGCCGTGGTTGCGGTCACCCCCGCAGGTCAAAGAATAGAGTTAATACAACCCAAGTGCCTACTCAAGGAGGAGACGGGAGAGGAGAGTTCCATAATGACGCTGCACTGACACAGACGGTTCAAGGAGCACAAGCTGCTAGGGTGCAGAGCATCAACCCTTGGGTCCCAAATCTGACCCAGAAGCCCACCAAAGTCACCTTTATAAATAAAGTTAGAAACAAGGAGGTAGAACTTACTATGTATGTGTTTGACGTTGTGTACCAGCAAGAGTTGGTCCTGTCAGTCATGCTGGAGAAGGTGAAGCCTGTACTTGATACTAGCTATGAGCCTTACGTCAGTGATGCCAATCAGGAGGATGACAAGGAGCCCAAGTTCTATCAACCTGATGAGGGACAGTTGGTGCCAAAAAGGTTGCTGCGTTTTACACCAAGGTGTCCATGCCCTGTGTTGTGCCCAATGCCAACAAGTCAATCCCCACCGCTAAAAAGCCCACTCAGAAGCGCATCCCTGACATTAAACGCATAATCCTGCTTAAGCTAATGTGTGAATCAGGCAATTACAAGGCAGCCACAGCCCTTGTTGGGGTGGATCCCAAGTACGCCAGCAAGACATTCAACATATTCATCAATACTGGCCAAGTCCTTGCTGCGGAGAAATCCTTGTGCATTTCCACTATGCTCACCAAGGAGAACAAATGGGCAATCCGCCAGTAGATCACCTGGGACTGCCATCAAGGACTGGCAAATATACAGGCAATGGTCAAGTCCACTTTGGGGTTGAGGCTTACATTTCCTTTTACTACCATCTGCTGAAAAATATGTGCTTTTCCTGGAAAAAGCTTGGGGTATCTCTGTACAATCAGAATAGCCCAACCAACATCAAGACCCAGAAAAACTACGCAGAGGCGTACACTGCCCTCAAAGCCAAGGAGAGGGTCAAATTTTACTATATTGACAAATTGGCATTTACCTTGTCTATGCGCAATGCATATGGCTATGTCCCCAAAGGCTACATTGATGGGATGGCTTGGCGTGCTGCAGTCCACGCCACAGCCTACTCAATGGTGGCTCTCCTCAGTCCAAAGGGGGTTGAGCTATACCAAATGATACTGGGCTCCCACAACAGCCGTACCTTTCTATCATTTCTCTGATTGGTCCAGGAGCACCTGAGGCTCACAAGCCCTGGCTTCACCAACGTAATTGTGCTGGACAATGTTGGTCTCCAAAAGGTGGCTGATATTCTTGAGGAATTCCCAATGATTGACACCAACAGCGCAGTGGGCCCCCACCAATTGGCCATGGCAAATTTGCGCCTTCTCTTCCTCCCTGATTATTTGCCCTTCCTAAATCCCATTGAGGAAGTCTTTGGGTGGCTCAAGCAAGTTGTCAAGTAAGGAACCCCAACTGGGACCAAGGACCTCTTTAATTTGCTGCAGGCCGGGATCCACACCCTCCCAGCTGAATCTGTGGCCAAATTATATGGCCACACTGATTTGTTCATGCCCACGTGCCTAGCCAAACAGGCAATCAATTAAAGGCTTAGCTTGTCTGACTTTTTTATATTCTCTAATTTACTATTCAAGATTTATTAATTATCATTTTATATTAAGAAGCTTCTAAGCCCACAATCACATTTGGCAGGACCATCAATGAAGATTAGTAATTTATTTATTTTATATTTTTTATTATGCCATCTGAGGTTAACCCAAACACTTGATACTGGATTACATGATATATTTTTATCACTCTTATCAATTAAATATAAAAATGAAATTAAAAAAATTAAATGTAAAATGTACAAATTAGAAGTAGAGTTTATTAATCTATATTATTATGCTTTTATGAAAACTGTCTCTGGGATTTATTTCACAAAACTTGTTTGCTAAAATAAAAACTATAAAAATTATTATAAATAAAAATAATCTAAAGTTTAAATAAATTTATTGGAATATAGAATATATTAGGAGCGCCTGTAATGGGTTATTTGGTATGTACCCACCCAGCAGTGGAGATGGCGCACAACCTCCACTGCCACACTGTGGATGGGGGAAACACCCTTATTAAAAAAACTCCTGCATGCTGCTGAAGGGAAAAAGGGTTAGGTGCAAAGGGAGGGGCAGCTTTTCTGGCAAGGCTGCAAACCCATAGATACCAGCCAGGACCAGGGCGTCCTGGATAACGTGATCCACCAAGTCATATCCTGGGGGGGACCTTCTTCCCATCAAGTGAGAGCTGGGCCTTGTCAATTCCTAGAAGGGCCCTGTCAAGATCCTCTACGCTGGCACCCATTCCAAAGTAAAAGAGATACCCAAGGTAAACCACCAAGTGAAGCCTTTGCCCAGCAAAGGCTTCCGTAAACTTGCATAATTTATTAAAAACTGCACTGATCTTCTTATTGTGCTTGGTCTTTTAAAAGGTAAGATCCGTTGCCAAGGGGAGCCCTGTCTCATCTGCACTCCAGGCTAGCCCAAAATTCTCCAGGAGGAGCTTAGTTTTCTTGACAGCTGTTGTGTCTGCAACAGCCAATTTCCCCACCGCGCGCCCAAAGTTGTCCAGAAGATAAGATAGGGTGTGCTCCAAGGGGTAGAAGAAGCAAGCAGCCGCATGAGCCCAGCCCATCTCTGGTACATTCTTGAATGGGAGCATTGCCAGGACGTCCCAAACAAGCTCAATGGAGTTTACACAGTAAACTCCACTGAGGTTAACCGGGTCTAGGCGGACCAGTTGGGCATTTTTGTAGGCAGTAACTGCCCACAAAGATGCCCCCTTGCCATGCATCAGCCTGGCCAATGCCTCCTGCAACATTGGAAAGGACCCATGGATGCGGTCCTCCAGCTCCTGCAAGACATGGGGGACAGATACAGCTGCTTGGCCACATGAGTGGCTTAGTTTGCGTAAAATGTGGCAGGGACAAAGGGGACCAGGACTTGGTAGAGTTCACTGTCTATGTTCTCTAAAAAACAGGTAAGTATTTGCAAATTTTTATTAATTTTATTTTTTATGTTACCTTCATGTGTTTCTTCCTTGCCAGCTGCTTCAGCAAGATTGGCCATTCTTGGTGCAAGCAGCTGTGCGGGCAGTTCTTTATCCTCTGTTCTGGCACACTTGGTGGGTTTGAGATGTTCATACATCCCCAGGTTGTCAACCCAGACAGATGGTGCAGAAAGATTGTATGCCTTAAATTGCAGGCCTAGCCACCGTCTTTTGGATGTTGAGAAGACGCTTGATGGTCTTCTCAGGGGTGTCTGGCATTTTTTCATTAGAGCCTTTTTGGACATGTTTGTCTATTTTGTCTCTGTCAAGGACAGCAGACTTAACTTTGGCTTTGACCTTGCAGTCAATGTCTTTGATTTTGGCAATTGCCAAGTTGAGATCCTTCAGAAGCTTCTCCAATTCTCTCATTGATTTTTTACTAACCTTTTCATACATTTTTATAGCTTTTGCCCCAAAAAATTCTGTATTATTTTGATACTGTTGCCTCTTTGTTTATTACTTTTTATTTTCACATTTACTACATTATCCGATCTTTTTCCCCATTTTGTATATTTTTTACGCTCATCTCAATTTGTGTTGTTTGCTTTGTGTTGGCATCATTTCATTGATTACCTTATTATTTTTGGCGCTTGACATAGCCCCTTGTGAAAATATTAACAACAATTTGGTGATTAGCTAAATTGGAATTAGAAAATTATAGTGTTAACTGTTTTTAGACAAAATTGTTACTGATCCAAATTCAAAACCTTAATGATAAACTTTAAGCCAATCAGGAGCCAAGTGATAAAGTGATTGTTGTGACATAAAGGGTCAGTAACAATTTTGTCTAAAAACAGTTAACACTATAATTTTCTAATTCCAATTTAGCTAATCACCAAATTGTTGTTAATATTTTCACAAGGGGTGTGTTTAAGTGCTAAAAATAACTGTGTTCTGGATCTAGATACATGGCATAGTAAACATATGATTTTATAGAAATAAGCTGAACATAAAGAATAAAACCAAAGATAAACAAAGAGAACATGAACAATTGAAATTGAAAAAAAAGATAATATAAATAGCAAATGTTTGGTGACAGGGGGTTTATTGGGGCAGGAGAGAGTGATGCCTAGGAGGCAGAATAGCGCAGGAAGGAAGACGTAGAGGCAGTGCTGGCCTGGGGGGTCTGGGATTGGGTGGGTTGGGCTTGCGGGTGAGGGGTGTTGGTGGCGGGGGTAGAGGCAAAGGGTTTTGCGTGATGGCTGCCATATAACGCTTGTCGTATTCCTCATCAGTCATTGGCTTGATGGGCTGGTAGGTGGCCTGAGGTGGAAGGTGCTTATCCTTACATGATTGATTACCCATGTTCACATGGAAAACCATTTGCGCAAATAAGTCAGCCACCATCTGGCAGCCAAAGAGAAAATTGTGGTCAAGGACCCCAAGATAGAGACTGTTGAAAGCCTGAGGGCGGTGCTCCTGTAATGTGGATCTCATGTTGAAGAAGACAACATCAGCCAGATGGACGTCTGCATGGCCAGCAGGGTAGACTGAGGCCTGGTGCCCGCGTTGCTGGATGGCCTTGAGGGAGTGGGGCTACCCTCTATCTGGTGGCTTAAGAAAACCTGGTACTTGGAATTCAAGCCATCCCAGGAGTCAATAATCCACCGAGGATGTGGCTGTATGAGTAGCCATTGATGAAATCTGGGTTTGTCTGATAGTAGACAAAACCCTTGGCTGAAACAGCCAGAAATGCACCAATGAACATCCCCTTTTTGACCTTCTTCCTTCCTTTTTAAGTGACGGCTCTTCCTAGCTTGCCAAAATCATCAACAGCTATTGATAGCTTGTAATAGATGAACATGACATCATCAGTTAGACTAGTCAAGCATTAGACCAGGGTTGATTTGATGGCGGTGTCATACGGGGAATCCTCAGCGCCATTCCATTGGTTGCTGGAAAAGTTGGTAAGAACCCATATGGAAGCCACCTTCATACACCTAGAGCTGCACCATGCGCTCAGACACCCAAATATCATGGTGTGCAAGTTGCTTCCGGACCTGGGTCAATGGAAGCTTGGGATCCCGCTGGAGAAGATCAAGCATGATTGGGTATGCCTCAGATATTTGTGACTTGGGGGCCTTCTTGGGCTTCTTGGCTGTCCCAATCAGATTCCCCCTGTTTATCAGGTTGTTGAATTCCCGCATGACAGTAGCTTGGGTAAATTACAACTGCGCGGCAATCTGTTCCCAGGACAGACCCTGTAGATTTAGTGCCACAATTTCCTGAAGAATTTGGGCAGTGATGATTTGTTGCTTGGGGCGCTGGGCCAGGGGAGCTGAAGCCTGATTGGCTGTAGGGGGGCAGGTTGGCTGGTGGTAGGAAGTTGTTCCAAATCAAGGTTGCCATCCTGATTGGTTGGTTGACAGGCAGCTTGTGCAGGGGTGGGTACGGGAGCAGGGGCAGAGCTAGACACTATGTGACTACTGAACAAGTCAAAGTCATAGGGGTCAGTGGTCAGGTACAGGTCAGCTTCCTTGTTACCCGCCTCAAAGGCTTGGGTGTAAACAGATGCCTCCACGTTCTGAGCCTTGCCTCCATTAAAGCTGGCTTGGCTGCTGCTGGCTTGGATGCTTGTGCTGTCAAAGATGTTGCTAGTAAAAACCATTGTAAAAAACCTAGGATGAAATCACTAAATGTATAAATTTAAAATTTTATGATTTATTTTTATTTCAATCACCATTCCATATTTGGAAGTTTCTTAAAACCATTATACACAAATCAGGAGCCATGAAAATGAATAAAATGCCTCTGTTCCTAAATTGGATAGCTGTTGATTGGCTGTTAAACTGTTATTTTTTTATTTTAGGCTGCTCATACTACACATCTTGTGTGACTTCATTTTGTTTCATGCTTGTTGAATCTTGCTTCTATATTACCCAAATTTTGTTTCATTTTAGTCCTTCTGTTGGTGCCTCATATGAATCCTGATTGGATTATAATATACTCCAGAACAGCATCCATCCATTTCACTTGTTAGTTGGTTCATTTTGTTTTTGGTTTGAACTACACTGCTCGATGTTTGATATAATTTTGTAAAATGGGCTAGTAAAATTTTGTTTTTTATTTGACAGTTCATTTATTAACCAAAAATATTTAAATTAATTGAATCCTGTTTCTTGCGCAACTTGGATTTTACACAAATCTGAAATCATTTTGTTTAAATCTGAGGTATTTTTGGTTGCTGCAATAGCTTTTAAAACTACTGTATGCAACTTGCAAAGGGGATGCAATTATTCTGGGGAATTATACCCTGAAATTAAATTTTTGGCTAAAGCGTCTAATTAGATCCATGTACTCTTCTGTACGTGGTGGACAACCCTGGATGCAATTGCTAGAGGGGTGGCACCCTGCAGCCCGGTGGTTGCTGAACACTTAATAAAAGGGAGGTAGGTGAGCAAATTAATTATTAGATTCTTTTTGGGAGGCACATAGTACCCATACAACAATTCCATTGCAAAGGAGTCATACAGGACGTGCTCAACTGTCATATACCCCCGTGGTGTCTTCTGGTGTTCTAGTGCTAATCAGTATATATTGATTTATATAGGTACATCCAACTTTTTGACGTTTGTTTTTGATATACAATGCAACATTATTCCTAGGTATACGGCAACGTGAATTCTTTGTGAGGTATATTTTTTGGAGAACATGCATAGTCTTTTATATACTTGAGCTGATCTTTTTATATAGGATGTGTTGCTGAATTTGAAGATGGTTCCAGAGGGCGCCCAACTTGTATCTGCCCCTCATGCCTCTGCAAACAAAATAAAAAAAAGGCTTTAAGTTATTCACAAGGACTGTGTCCCCAACTTTATTTGATAATGCTTTGAATAATTCATTAAAAATTTGAGTTTTAATATATTTATTTTTCTATTTGAAAGTTGTTTTTATTAGGTTTTTTTCATATTCATTTATATTTGCAAAACGGAAATTGCTGAATACTTTCATAAATATATTCATCAAAGTTTAATTTGATATCCCTGCAAATTTCATTCATCTCTTTGAAGTTGATATTTGCTCCTATTTTGTATGCTTCCCTAATCCACGGCAAGCACCCTGCAGGTGGTAAATATTCCTTAGCTCCAGATTTGATATTTGAAAAATTATTCATATTTAGTTGAATTGTTTGATTTATTTGATTTTTATTTATTTGTTTTACAGGGGCTACCAGTGATTGGTAACCCCTGTAGAACCAACTTGGTGTAAAAGCCGCCACTTCTGCAACCTTGTCCCCATTCCTAGTTATAACTAAAGTAAATATAAGTAAAACATAAAAAGACTTACTAATTGTTTCCCCTGTGGCCCCCTCAGCCACAGGTGCTCCTTCAGCAAACTTCATGAGTGTTGGCTGCTCTTCATTTATTTTTCTAGACTTTATTTTCCTTATCTTTCTTGCAACTTGTGCTTCCTCTTGATTTTGATTTGATAAACTTTTCAGTATTTCTTGAGGCTTCTGCTTCTTGCTTGTGTTTTGTTTTCTTCTGTTTCCATTTGGTCAGTTTACTCTTCATTTGTGTTGATTTCCTTTGAAATTTCATTTCCTTCAATTAGTTTTATTATTTGAGTGTTCTTTCTATTGGTTTTTGCAAATTCCCATGAGTTGTAACTTTCACTTTTGAAATTTAACCGCTTGAGTATTTCCTTTTGAAGATTTAAATTATTTCCTTGTGTTCTTTGTTGACCATTGTTCCCAGGCTATTTTTTGCAGTTTTGTTTTGCTGGACCAAGGCCCTTCCCTCATTTCCCAGTTGATTTACCACAATTTCCATTATGTTATGTTCAAGCTCAATCACCTTTTGGAGGGCTGACTCTAATTTGTTGATTAGGCTGTAGATATTTGACATTTTTTTGAATAACATCAAAAAACTGGTTTTTATAGTACTATCCTCAATGCATGAATATTTTTCATCATTATTAATAACTTAAAGACCATAAATGTAAATTTATATTAGTATATTGCAATTAGACGTCAACTCTTAATGTTTAGACATTGTGTGCATAACTGAATGCATTTTGTTTAATAAATTTCACTGTAAACTAGGCCTTTTTTATTGTAATTTATCTAAATGGACTGTGTTTATATTAGAGAGCCATTAACGCTTAGTATAAATATTGATACATAGTGCATTTTACAGCCTGTATATTTACCTATTGGTAATAATTCTGTAAATTTTTCAGTAAGATTTTGAGAGGTAATAATAATGTAATGGATTAAAAAAATTAACGTTTATTACCATTAATTGGCTGAAAAATTTACATAATTATTATCAAAAGGTAAATATACAGGCTGTAAAATGCACTATGTATCTATATTTGTACTAAGTGTTAACGGCTCTCTAATAAAAACACAGTCCATTTAGATAAATTACAATGAAAAAGGCCTAGTTTACAGTGAAATTTATTAAACAAAATGCATTGAGTTATGCACACAATGTCTAAATATCAAGAGTTGACGTCTAATTGCAATATACTAATATAACTTTACATTTATGGTCTTTAAGTTATTAATAATGATGAAAAATATTCATGCAAATAATTATATGTTACTACATCAGATGTATACCATTTTATTAATTATAGGGAATGTCAATAATATAAAAAATATATTATTGATTATGAATTGTAAGAAATAATATCAACTTTAATAAGTTGTCACAAAGAAAAGATTTATTTTACTCATCAAAGGACAATAAGGGGAGGGACTGGGCAGAATGAACATTGCCTTCATCTGCGCCTGTGAAAGGGACAGCATCAGAGATAGTGGGGGGATGGGTGATGGTTTGGGAGTCAGGGTTGGAAGGTGGGCGGCTTGATGGGGGATTGGGGAGGCAGGGTTGGTTGACTGGGAAGGAGTGGCAAGAGCTGATTGCTTCAATTACTCAAATTCTTCTACTGTCACATATGTGGGCTTGAAAAAACAGATGGATGGGTGAGGGGGAAGGCAGGAGTCCTTTCTGGACTTATCACTATCACTTGCATAGAAGATGATGAGATAAAATAAGTCCTGGACGGACACAGAAGGGCAAAGCTCATAGCCCTTATCAATTTGGGTGCACAGTTTGTTATAGGTGATAGGCTTTAAGCGCCTGAGCGCGGAACTGAAATTGTAAAGACATACATCTTCAAGATACATGTTGGCGTGGTTGGTGGGGTAGGACCAACAGGTATGCCCCGTAGCCCTGATTTCTTGGGTTGCCCATTCCCGCTGCTTCATCTCAGCACTCAGTACAACTGTGTACACTTTTTTCTGTGTGGATTACACCTCCAGCATAGCCTTGAGCTCTGTCTGGTAGGCATACCCATCTGTGGTGTACAATATTGCCGAGTAATAATTGACGCCCAATGGGGAAACTGCCAATAAACCCCCAACAAAACAATACAAGATTGGGCCGCGCTTGTACACATCAGACTGGATTTGCTTTCCTCCATAATTTTGAATACTTGCCAAAATCTTGACATATGACACAAAGATTACGTCATTACAGGTCCTCATTGCCTTCCCTTTAACAAAATTAATGCTAGTTGAATTTTAGGGGTCAGTATTCACCAAACTGGGGCCACCAAGAACCTGATTGGATAGGATTCTGGCAGCAACCACAACTCTGTGCATCCACAAATTCACTGTTCTCTTATTGATGAAAATGCTGTGGAGTCCCAATTGGAGACAGACCTGGACCAGGTGCATCCCCGAGTCATACTCCATGATAGCCATCATGAGAGGGTGGGCTTTTTCACCTTCAGTCAAAGAATGGGCACCAGTTGGGGTCTTCTTAGTAGGGGGCCACAGTTGGTGTGGTCTTACGGGGTTGCAGCCACAGTGGACTTTGCAAAACCCATTGCAGCCGCAATTTCCCCAAGGGGCATAAGCATCCCTTGCTTTTCAACCATTTCAAGAACAATCTCTGGAGTGATTAATTTTCCTCTGCGTCTTGCAGGCTGATTGGCTGGAGGCAGGGTGTGTCTGCCTTGAGAACCAGAAATTGTCATCTGATTGGCTGTTTCTGGATTCTGGCTTCTATTGGTGGCCCCATGGCTCACTTGATCAATTCCAGATGCCATTATTGATATATGGTCTGGGTTGGTGGCTGCCTGTGTGTGATAATCAAACAGGGCCATGCTTGAAGACGCGGGAGAAAGAACACACTCTTGGGTAGTTCTTGCAGAGAGGCCTGTGGGTTAGGAGTGGCCATAGACAGAGGCTTCACTGTTAAGAGACCCAGTGTAGCCCTGCATAATTTAGCCAAGACCAGGGAACAGCTTGTTAACTTAGTTGTTATTGGAAGAAAACATAATAAATTTTTATTTAAAAACTAAACTTAAAAAGAGGAGTGTACATTTTAGTCACTTTTATTGTTAAATATGTAAAGTTGGTGAATATTAGGATCTAAATTTTAGCTGTCCTAAACTGGAATAGGGTGATTTTTGAGAATGCCTGTGCTTCCTAAAAGAATCATCACAAATCCACTCTAGATCCTTTAGCATCCTTTTTGAGACACCCATAAATTATATTTATTGTGAATTCACTGCAATTATGATTTGATACTTGGCTCTTGGATTTGAAAATCCTGCATTTTTATGTTCAGGTTCTGAATTTACAGTACTATTGCCTCTTTGTTTATTCCGGTTTGTTTTTCCATTTAATACATTATCCCATTTTTTACTTGTTGTGTATATGTTTTACGCTCAACTCAATATGTGCTGTTTGCTTTTTGTCAGCATTGTTTCTTTAATTGCCATATTATTTTTAGCACTTAAACACAGCCCCTTATGAAAATATTAACAACAATTTGGTGATCATTTAAATTTGAGTACAAAAATTATAGGCTAATTGTGTTTAGATAAATTTGTTGCTGATCCAGATTCAAAACCTTAATGATAAACTTTGAGCCAATCAGAAGCTGCAAGATAAAGTGATTATTATGACATAAAGAGTTATTCAATAACTCTTTGGTACATGTGCGCTAATTAATATGATTGGCTGGTTGATTTGCCATTGTGCGCCATTGCTGCTGTGGCAAGTTGTTGATTGACTAGTGCTCAATTAGCTGCTGGGTTAGCACTAGTCCATCAACAACTTGCCACTATGGCAATGGAGCACAATGGCAAATCAACCAGCCAATCATATTAATTAGCACAATGTACCAAAGAATTATTGAATAACACTTTATGTCACAACAATCACTTTATCACACAGCTCCTGATTGGCTAAAAGTTTATCATTAAGGTTTTGAATTTGGATCAGCAACAACTTTATCTAAACACAATTAAACAATAATTTTCTTTTTCAAATTTATCTGATTATCAAATTCTTGTTAATATTTTCACAGGGGGCTTTGTTTAAGTTCTAAAAATAACTGTGTGCTGGATCTAGATACACAGCATAATAAATATATGATTTTATAGAAATAAACTGAACATACAGAATAAAACTACTAAGAACAAAGAGAAAATAAACAATTAAAATTCAGAATAAAGATAATATAAATAGAAAATGTTTGGTGACATGGAGTTTATTGGGGGCGGGGAAGAGAGATGCCTAATAGGCAGAATAGTGCGGGAAGGAAGGCGTAGAGCCAGTGCTTGCCTGGGGGGTCTGTGATTGGATGGGCGGGGCTAGAAGGTGGGGGTAGTGATGGTGGGGGTGGAGGCAGGAGGATTTTGCATGATAGCCACCATATACCGCTCATGGTACTCCTCATTGGTCATTGTTGTGATTGGCTGGTAGGTGGCAGTGTCACGGGTGGGAGGCACTTGTCCTTCTGTGATTGGTTGCCCATATTCACATGGAAGACAATTTGGGCAAACAAGTCTGCCACCATCTGACAACCAAATAGAGGCTCATGGTTGAGGACCCCAAGATAAAGATCATTAAAAGCCTTAGGGCGGCACTCCTGTACTGTGTCTCCAATGTTGAAGAATACAACATCACCCAAATGGATGTCTGCATGGCCGGCAGGGTAGATGGTGCCTGCGTCCTTGGATAGCCTCAAGGGCGGTGGAGCTACCCTCTATCTTGTGACTCAAGAAAACCCTGTGAGTGGAATTTGAGCTATCCCAGGAGTCAAGTAATTCACTGAGGATGAGGCCATAATTGTAGCCATTGGTGAAATCTGAGTTTTTCTGATAATAGACAAACCCCTTTGCCAAAACAGCCAGGAATGCACCAATAAACAACCCCTTCTTGATCTCCTTCCTTCTATTCTTGGCAGCAGCTTTTCCTTGCTCACCAAATTCATCAAAAACTATTTATAGCTTGTAGTAGGAGATGAATATGATGTCATCTGATAGGCTTATCAAGCATTGGAGCAGGGTGGATTCAATGGTAGGATGATATGGAAAATCCTTGCTGCCATCCCATTGGTTGCCAGCAACATTGGTCGGTATCTGGACTGAAGCCACCTTTCCATACATCCAGAGCTTCATCATGCACTCAGACACCCAAATGCTGTGGTGAGCAAGTTTTTTCTGGACCTGGGTTGGAGAAAGTTTGGAGTCCTGCTGAAGGAGATTGAGCATGATTGGGTAGGCTTCTGTAATTTGAGACTTGAGAGACTTCTTGGTCTTCTTGGCTATCCCAATCAGATTCCCTTTTTTCATTAGGTTGTTAAGCTCCCACATTATGGTGGCTTGGGTAAATTTCAACTGGTCAGCAATCTGATTCCAGGACAGACCCTGCAGGTTCAGCGCCACAATTTCCTGAAGAATCTGAGCAGTAATGATTCTGCGTTTGGGGCGCTGGGCCAGGGGAGCTGAAGCCTGATTGGATGTAGGGGGCAGGTTGGCTTGTGGTGGGAAGTTGTTCCAAATTAAGGTTGCCATCCTGATTGGTTGGTGGGCAGCTTGTGTGGGGGTGGGTACAGGAGCAGGGGCAGAGCTAGACACTAAGTGACTGCTGAACAAGTCAAAGCCATATGGTTTGGGGGTCAGGTACAGGTCAGCTTCCTCATTACCTGCCTCAAAGTCTTGGGTGTAAATGGGTGCCTCCATTGAAGCTGGCTTGGCTGCTGGCGCCGTTGAAAATGTTGCTGTTGTTGAAAACCATTGTAAAAACCTAGAATAAAATCACTAAAAGTAGAAATTTAAAATTTTATGATTTATTTTTATTTTAATCACCATTCCATATTTGGAAGTTTCTTGAAACCATTATACATAAATCAGGAGCCATGAAAATGAATAAAATGCCTCTGTTCCTAAATTGGATAGCTGTTGATTGGCTGTTAAACTGTTATTTTTTCTATTTTAGGCTGCCCATACTACACATCTTGTGTGACTTCATTTTGTTTTATGCTTGTGGAATCTCACTTCCAAATTGCTCAAATTTTATTTATTTTAGTCCTTCTATTGGTGCCTCATATGAATCCTGATTGGATTATAATACTCTCCAGAACAGCATCCATCATCTTATTTGTTGTGTCATTTCATTTTGTTTTTGGTTTAAACTACACCGCTTGATATTTGATATAATTTTGTAAAATGGGCTAGTGAAATTTTGTTTTTTGTTTGACAGTTCATTTATTAACTAAAAATATTTAAATTAATTGAATCCTGTTTCTTGCGCAACTTGGATTTTGTTTACGTCTGAAATCATTTTTTAAATCTGAGGTATTTTTGATTGTTGTCATAGCTTTTAAAACTACTGTATTATTTCACTTTTAAAATAATAAATTCAAAATGTCAAAGCCAGCCATCCTTTACTTAAACTAAAATTTATGTATCTTTTTCAATTCAATCTTTTAAAATGATCAAGCTTTCTTTTCATTAGTTAATTCAATCCTTGCCAGAGATTAAACATCAGATCATATAAAAGGATCTTAAACAACTGCTGCTTCATTTCTAATTTCAATCCACCTGTCCTAGAGTCAGATAATCTATAAAGATAACTCTCTTTGATATGGCTGTATGAGGTTAGCTACTGTTTTAAAAATTACATAATAAATACAAAATTATTAAGGTTTGAGTGGCCTATATTATCAGTTTGACATAAATAGGCCACACCACTGAATTCAATATTTGTACTTTAAAAGATGCATGTAAGGGATTACCTGTAAGAATGAGCCAAATTGAGCTTTTGGCTTGATAAGAAATTTTTAAAATTAAATTTATATAAAAAATCATTCATTCAAATCCCTTACAGCTTGAGCTTACTCAAGGCAATATTACAGGAAAACTTGCTTTTATATATATTAATGTTAAATTACAGTCAAGTTTATAAAATGCTAATAATATAATAGAACTATATAATACAATTTACTGTTATCAATGTTGAGTATATACTTCTTAGAAGTAAAATAAACAAGATAAGGGAAAATTAAGAAGAGAATGAAACTTCATTTCATATGAGTTTAGAGTATTATATAGTATCATGAGAAGCCACATATTATCCATGTACATCATGGTAGACACAAGGCTTGTCCAAGTATTTTCTGCTTAGGATTTGAAAGGTTTGATCCCTTAATAGATGGGCAATTAATAAGAGTGCCACCAACTTAATGATTATTTGGGGAATCACTCAGGGAATTACTTTCCTGAGAGGGAGTAATCAAAGATGTTGTGACATCAATTTTCTTTTTCCTTGTTGTGGTGATTATTCATTTTTTGTTAACTATGTGCTTACATTTTACTGGCTGATTTTACCTCCAGTCACCTCAGCAATGGGAAATCATGTTGCCTCTGCAAGACCATCTGTGGTTGCAGAGGCAATGTCAATAATGATATTTTCTCTTTTCAAAAACCATAGGTTTGAAAAGGATTTGAACCCTGGTCAAGGTGAACCACAGGTCACCAGCCCTAAGGACCAGGTGCCCATCTGCATTTTTTGAGGATTGAGTATAAGGGTTATTTGATTAAGAGTCCACAAATTAAAGAAGTTTTGCCAAAGCCTGAAATAATTGAAGCTAATTGTGTGCCACCTGCATTCTGCTCCTATGCAGAAACAGCTTCTTGCTAAATGAAGATTTTGGCTAATTCAAAAAAGAAACCATCAATAAAAGTCATCAGATATTGTTCTCTGGTGTTGGGATTAGCACAAATTTGTCCAGCACACCTGATTTCAGTAATAGGTTTTTTAAACAGGAAGTTTCATGAGTCTATTTGTCATTACCAGCAAATCATAATACATCCAACCCTAAAGCTTTTCCAAGGCCCCCAGTTTCCTGAAACCAGACTTCCCAAAGTCCAGATTTCTGCCCTAAAAATAAAGCCTGGGAAGTTAGTATATATGTCCTGTCAATTTTGGATAAGGTGCTATCACTATTCTGATAATAAAATTGTGAGAAACCTTTGATTCAGTCAGAATTTACCTTATCTAGTTCTTGATTTCTATTATTTCAACACATTCTGAGAAGGACATTCTGCTCCTTTCCTGTTACCTGCTGAGCCTGTGGACCCCTAGCCCAAGTTATTTTGTCCTCCTGGTGCACCCTTTGGTCCTGTGCATTTTGCTGATTGTCTATCAAACCTGGTTTATTTGAGATTTGGTCTTGAAAAATCCTTCTAGCTGACCTCCTTGCCATAACTAAAGTACCCACACACATAAACCATGAGGGCGTCTGGTACATCATTCAACTGATACTACAATAGTTTTCAAACATGTTGAGATAAATGTATATTAGTAAGTTTAGAACACATGAACTCAGTCTAAAAAAAATTTATTTTAAATTACAATAGATTTGGATCATCTTTGACTTTTTTTAGACTGACTCCATGTGTTCTAAACTGACTAATATACATTTATCTCAACAGGTTTGAAAACTACTGTATTTAAGGATAAGTACAATTAATTGCCCATATAAATATATATATGTGAGTCTGTCTGTCTGTCTGTCTATCTGGATGTCTGTATGTAATATTGCCTCAAGTGGGCTCAAGTTGTAAGGGAATTGATTGAATTAATTATTCTGTAAGTTCAATTTTAAAAGTTGATAATCAAGCCAAAAGCTCAATTCAACTCATCCATACATTAATCCCTTACATTTATCTTTGAAATTAATCAGGTTGAATTCAGTAGAGTGTGATCTAAACTATGTCAAACTGACAATATAAGCCACTTGAACTACTATAAATATGTATTTAATTTCTTATTTTTCAAATCATGATTCAACTATTGAAGAGTGGCTTATCTGTGTAGCTTATCCAACTTTAGACTGTGTGGATTAAAATCAGAAGCAGCACAATCAATTGTTTACAGTACTTTTATATTATTGTATGTTAAAACTCTGCTGAGGATTGAATTGACCAACAAAGAGAGCTTGGTTATAATAAACTAAAAACAACATATCTCTGTGAATACAAAGCCAATCTTAATCTTCAATAGCTTATTTTAAAGCTACATATCAGCACTATATTTTAGTAAATTTTATAAAATTACATATTTAAATTTTAAATATAGTTTTATCTTTACTAAATTTAATAGTAAAACTCCACTTATTTAGATCTATTTTTTGTTTATACTTGAATATGCAACTTTAATTTTAATTTAAATAAACATAATTGAAATTATCTTTTAATAAAGGAATTAAATAAAATTTTAATTAAACATGTGATAAGTAATCCAAGCCTAAAAAGACAATATGATATATTTAATTGATTTATTAAATTTAACTTTAATTATGTCCTTGGACAGGGCAACCACCTAGTTTTTAATATTGATGAACATGGCTGCAATTTTATTAGTTGTGTTATTTGTCTTGGTTTTTAAAGCTTTTACAGCAAGATTGTTTATTTTTTTGTTGCCAACTAACATCTACTTCAGGTTTTATTTTACTTTATCATTGACCTCTTTGATTTTAGACACTTCTGTATCAAGCTCACCAACCAGTTCCTCAAATTCTGCCACAATTCCCATTTAACACACCACTCATGCATTTTTATACTAATAAAACAATATCATACAATATATCTATTTTTATCTTGGTAAATAAACTACTGGTTATCCATTGAACTGTATATCAGGAAATCACACTCTTATGTATTGACTTTGATTTACCTGAGTGAAATTATTATCAGCCTGGAGGATTAAAGCCTTTTTTTCAGGGCCCAGAATGGGCCAGACAAATCCTGATGTTACATAGGTTTGTTGCCCACAATTGAGCAATTATGCAACCAATTGATTATGTTGCCAACTGCATTGACTGACCTAAATAAAAATTCAATGCTAATTGAGGGATTGAACTCTGATAAGAACTAAACCTGGGGACAATCAGAAATTGTTCCAACAGCAAGCAAAAAAGTTTTAATTGGCCCATACCCTCTGAATCCAAGGGATTGGGACTTGGGTTGCAAAATGACCCTAAAATCCCCTGCCAGCTTCCCCAGGAAAAAAATAGTGAATTGGTCCTCTTACCTGACAAACTAGGACCTGACATTGGGACCCAGCTTAAAAATAACCCTTCAACAGCCAATAAGGAGTTGAAAGTAAGTACAATTGCAGTTTTCCAGCAGGATATAGCTAGGAACACTGGCAACCCTTCTCTTGTTGAAATCTTTACCTAATAAACAATTGCAGTTTATACCATTTAACTA
Source organism: Entomophthora muscae (assembly GCA_014839935.2). Taxonomy (NCBI): domain Eukaryota; kingdom Fungi; phylum Entomophthoromycota; class Entomophthoromycetes; order Entomophthorales; family Entomophthoraceae; genus Entomophthora; species Entomophthora muscae. The sequence continues at coordinate 71,850 of QTSX02000237.1, read as the reverse complement.
TTGGAAAATTTCATGACTTTATTATACTTTTACCTCTTTAACCTTGCTTTTCTCTTCCTGCAAAGAAGAACCCCAGACCTGACTAGCCCAAAGAAGAGTCAGGAAAGATACACTTTCCTTGCTCAGACAGAACCAGTTTCTCCTCCTCCTGTCAGGGCTTTTGATCAAATCATAGGCCCTGCCTGCCTTGCACCAAAGTTTTCTTTGTGCCGGCCAGCCTGTCAACTGGATGAACAAACCTATTGAGGATTCTCCCTATCCCTCATACAATTACAGTAAGCTTGGGTTCACCTATGTCCCCCTATTATGTTTCACTTAACAAGTGATTCCCCATAAGGGTGCTTGGTAACCCTGGGCCTCTGCTGTAAACTATATGTTGATGATTGCCCCAGTTGTGTACTGGGCGTTCCAGGCTTGCCCTTTGTCCCTGTTTGAAGACAATCCTGATACCACACCCATCTTTGACACTTTTTGCCTGCTGACCTGCCAAGCTAGCATAAATAGAACAAACTAAGATGCCTTCAATATATTATAGTTTGGCTTAGTTGATTTCATAAACCCTTGAGGCAATAGGCCTTGACCAATGGATGATCAAGTAATTAGGAACATAAAAGGTCATCAATTGAGTCAAATCCTGATTAGTTATCATTATCTTGAAATACTCTAGCACCCTTCTGGGTTAGTAGTAAAATAGGGCTGGTATCAAGACACCTGGTGATCTATGAGATTCTCTGAGAATAATATGGTTGTTAATGATTTGCACTTACAGCCCTCTAGTGATACTGCAAATATTCAAGTGTAAAAGATGCCTGATGTTGCAACATCTTTGATTACTCCCTCACAGGAAATTAATTCTCCAACTAATCAATAAGTTGGTGGCACTACTATCATTTGATCATCTATTATGGGGATTAAACAATCCAGATCCTAATCAGAACACAACTTTAATAAGCCTTGTGATTTAAGAGGAACATTACTCAGATAAGCCCCATGACTTCCATGACGTACATAGACAGTATGTGGCTTCCCATGATACTATATTATCATATATTCATATCCAATAAATTATCATTCTCTTCTTAAATTTCCCCTTTATCTTGTTTATTTTACTTCCCAGAAGTATATACTTGATACTAACTTTGAGGAAGTTATGCACTAAATAGAACAACTGATTAGCAACAACTGCCAGTGTGCTACTGGATTACACATAGCTATGAGATAAATAGTACATTGGCTGGTAACTATAAATTTGAATTACACAAAGATTATTACATAAATTACTGGCTCTAGTTGTTGATGCTGGCAGTCTGGGGATGAAAAGATAACCTGAGAAAGAGGTGGAAGTGCCAGATGAATATCCTAGCAAGAGGGCATCATTTCTATAAAAGACCTTTCATTGAGATAATAGAAGGTAGACAAATCAGACCTAATATAATGTAAACCTTTTTCACAGTAGATCTATTATCCAAGTTGATGACCTTTTTTAAGTTATCTGGGATATTCTCAAGCTGCCAAATATTTATGTTGCCACTAGAAGTTTAATCAAGACACTTAACCCTCCAAATTATGTTACCTTCCTAGGTTGCTGCCCTGCTACTGAACCAAGGACCCTTAAAGACATTGCAGACAGCAGCTTAACATCAAAAATTCACCTCAACTATATAAATGGCCAATAATAGAATAATTTCTAATAAAGCAACAACTATCAGTCTGCAAGCTCTGACACAAAGAATTATCCTTTTTATTTATTGACAAGATCCTTGTTCACCTGGAAATATAACAGGAAATCTATGCCTATCTCTTTAAAACAGGCATGAAAAACAAGTATGACCCTTAAAAGAAAACCAAGGTGTTCAAGAAATACTAGTATATAAGCAAGGTAGTCATTGTTTACTATCCTAAGGATAGTAATCTTGAACACTTGAACTGTATTATTGTAGTTCTCTCAACCAATGTATGAGCCTTCTTCAGTATACTCTTTATCTTATTCTCTCTTTTTTATGTGTCTTTCATTTTAAAAAAGTCACCATGTGATTTAAGTTTTCTTAGTTGTGATGCCATAAAAATTGATAATATTCACCATTAAAATTTAAACTCTGCTATAAAGAGTTTTTTAATTAAACAATGGAAAATTTTTATATCATATTCTTTAAGGTAGTAAAGGGTAACCACAAAGCTTGATAAAGAGAATTTTCATTATAGCCCTAGGTGATAACTAAGACAGGGCTGTGGTGTCCCACCCCGGACAAAGATCTTCTTTTTTCCAGCATTCCAGGAGATCAAAAATTAAAATCAGATTTAGATAGAAAATATATTGTCTTCAACATCTTCAGAAACTTTGGACAAAATCCATATTTTTCCCGGGGTGGGACGCTGCAGCCCTACTAAAACAGTATAGAGCTTGATAAAGCACCATGTGGGTCATTATTTGTTAGATTAATCTGTTTCCTATTAACTGTGCTACTTAAAACTTTAAAATTTTGTTTTAATTTTCTTATCAATAAATTTAAATAATAACAACAATTTTATCAAAATAAATCTTATTTATATCCTTATAATATAAAAACCTATATTAAATTAATAATTTTCTACTTACAGCTAAATTGAACTGTATTAAAAGCTAGTAACAATCTTATTTCATATACCATTATTTCTTGAAAGCTGATTAGTACAAAATGACATCATTCTAAAAAGAGCAACCTAAAAATACAATAAAAACTGATATGATGCTTTTTGTTGGAAATCAAATTGTTGCCTAAAATCTTAGCTTTTTTAAAATATTTAATTTAAAATATAATAATTTTTGAATCCCTCTTTTTAAAAAGAGGGCAGATAGCTTTTTTGCATATTTAATAAATATTAAATAATTTTGGATTTTTTAAAAAAAAATCTAGTAAAAAGTTAAAAAAAAACTAAAACTAAAATTAAAACTGAACTTTTATTGAAATTTCAGTGATCTCATTTAGCATAAGTAATTTATTCTCAAGTTAGATTTTATAGAAAATATATAGTAAGAACTTATAAGAGAGTAAAAGTTTTTTTTTCAAAATTTTAAGTATTTAATATTAATAAAATAGCTTTATACAACTATTTAATAAAATTATATTCTTATACTGTATGCTAGAGATAATATGTATAAAAAATTCAAACATAAAAAGAATGTATCAAAATCTTGCTTTATTTAATTAAATTTTATAAAGGTTAAAATTTATTTGAACTAAATGGAAAATGACCTTAGTCATTGTATCTATAAAAATAAGATACAAATTTAATTATACAAGCAAATATTTATATGTGATTAGAAAAACATTTTTGTTTTGATAAATTTAAAATATATAAAGTTCATTTTTTAAGAACTGTTAAAGGTTATAATAAACTTAAGTTTATTTAAAAAAAGGTTTTTGAGTTGGTTACTAAAAGTAAGCTAAATAATGATTTATACTTTAAATTTAGTTTACTGATTAAAATATCATACTTTAAGAGTTAATTAGCATATTTTATTTCAAATAATAATTTTATAAGCTTACATTCAAAGCCACTTCAAGATACTAAATTGGTATTGAAATATAAAGTTGCAGCACAATTCCGAAAGCTGAGATTAAGGGCTTTCTAATGATACTAGTTTGAGCGAGATTGAAGTACTATTCGCGGAAATATCAGCAGTTAACCAGAATATAAAAAGGGGTAAATAAACAATGATATCAGACTTCAGGGGTGATATTGATAAATTAAGGAGATCAGTTGGGGGTCAGTTGGGGATTTATGCCTGTAGTGCGAAAGCTCAGCTAACATGGTATTTAAACAGATCAACTTTACAGAAATTTACTTTACAATCTACACCTTTACTCCTCTCTGATAACTGCACATCTATTTCCAAGCAAGAACTGCCTGAACCAAGCCAAGGAACCCAACCACTATTATTATGGAACCTATCAAGTTTGCACCTCAGATGACACCCTTCTTCTCACTGGGGGCTTCTACTAAGAGAGAAAGAATCTCTATGCTTAAACAAGCATTCCTTTTTACTGCTGGCAGTGATCTTAACAGCTTTGTTGAGCATTTCTTATTAAAAACAGAGTTTGGAAAAAGTACCTTCTTACCTGTCATACAAAATTCTAAGACAGATGATTTCCTTAACAACCTAAAGGAATTGATGTCAGAGTCCCCTGCTAAGCACCTTCCTTCCCTAAGAGCATTGGTTACATCAAGCTACAGTCTGAAAGAGCTTTGGGATTGTGGATTTAAAATGACAAAAAATGAGTATTCATATTCTAAAAAAATAAAAAATGCTAAAAAAGCATCATTAAATTCAAAAAATAAAAAAGGAAAAAATGATTCAGTAAAGAAAGAAAACATAAAAAACATTTTAAAACATATATTAAAAAATTCATTTCCAACTAGCCAATTCACTAAAAAATCCCCTGGATTGATTTATGAAGAATTACAAAAAGAGTTGAGTGAATACTCAACTAAAATAAAATACTCATTATTGAAAACAAAAAAAGAAATTTACGAAGATATGAAAATAAAAAACAATATTTCTATTTCACTTTCCACTTTTTATAAGCTTATTCCTAATAATATAATTAAAAGCAAAAAGCAAACTGATATGTGTAACATTTGCAACTTAAAAAAGTCATTAGAAATGAAGAAAAAGGATTTGAGTATAAAAAAGTTGCCATTGCCTAAATCTATTAAAGAAAATTTGGAATCTATTGACCTACATGAAAAGTTTTATAAGCATCAAAATAAAGAATATATTAGTGATATAAATAATCTTGATAATAATTCATGTGTTATAGTAATAGACTATAAAGAAAACTTTAAAATAGGTGGGGGTCCTATAGAGACAAATAATTGTTTTTATGAGAAAATACCTATTTCTTTATTAGGATTTGCAATTGCTTTTAAAGAAAATGAGAAAATTAATTATGAGTATCATGACTTTTTATCTGAAATTTTATCTCATGACTCTTTGTTTTCAGGTCAGTGTTTGATAAGTCTGCTTAAAAATAATAAATTTAAGAATATTAAAAATATTAAAGTTTGGACTGATAATGGTAATCATTTCAGATCTTATGAATTCTTATATTATCTTTTTAAAGAGGTACCTAAAATTATAAAAGGAACAATTAAGTTTAATAGATTTGTTGAGTGTCATGGCAAAAGTATTGTTGATGGTCATTTTGGTGTATTATCTAAAATATTTAAACAAAAGGAAAATGAGATGTATATAAAAAATATAAATGATCTCAAAATGGTTTTTGAGAGAGAGGAAGAAAGAAAGGGTCTATATGAGACACTTGTAAATAATTCAGATGTTTCCCAAAAAATCTTTTTTCACATCTATGATAGAAAATCTAGGCCTAAAAAAAGCTGGCTTGAAGTCAAAGCATTTTATGTTAATCTTTCATATTTAATGAAAGATGGTGAGCTGTATGTTTCACCTTGAACATTTGAGGATGTTAAGGAGTACTCCAAAATAAATTATTGTGCAAAGTTCTGTACAGATGACAGAGAAACAAAGAGAGCTGATACTACTAAAGGATTAGTAGGACATGTTCATGAAGTTGGACGCATAACAAAAACTTATATTTCACATAGGGTAAATAGTCTTTTAAATACAACAACTTTTTTTTCTAAAAATAACTAAGAAATTAATTATATGAGCCAAAGATAGGGTAATAGCAATTATAGCTTTGGGGCTGCTATTACTCTCCCATGCAACTCATATATTTACTTCTTGGCTTATTAAAATAGAAAAAAGGGTTTTAGCAAAAAATACAGCTAATAGAAATAAGATTTATTTCTATTATTTGTATATTTTACACTCTTAAACTTTTCTTCAGTAAACTAAGCATTATACTAATGTTCAAAAAACATAAGTTTATGACTTAAATGATACCAAAGAAGTTAAAAGGCTTTGAAATGCTTAAGCTGGCGCCTTGGCTTAATCTAACAAATAATGACCCATGTACTGCTAATTAATGTGTATATAGACCACAAGATTATTTAGATTCCATCACAGCCTTGTTAGCTCAGTCGGTAGAGCATGAGACTTTTAATCTCAGGGTCACGGGTTCGAACCCCGTACAAGGCTCATGCGGCTATAGCTCAGTTGGGAGAGCGTCAGACTGAAGATCTGAAGGTCCCGCGTTCAATCCGCGGTGGGCGCAGTTTTTATCATAGCTTTTGCTTCTTATTTTCTGAATTTGGCTGCTGACATGTTTTATTATATAACCTAAGTGGTTTTCTAGGCAAGGACAGGTATAAGATCAGATTTAATAAACCAAATTTATGTATTTTAGGCTTATATTACTTAATAATGATTTTCACTTGGAATAGCAAAATAATTTAAATAAATTTTTTTATAAAGCCTTTTTAAATAAGAGAATTAATTAAAAACATATTAAGTTTAGTAAAGCTAAAAAAATATATTTTTTTAAAAAAATTAATCTTTTAAATTCTAAATTAAATTACATAGAATATATATAGCTTTAAAAAAGCTAATGAACATTTAGATCAGCTTGGTATTCACAGAGATATACTATTTTAAGTTTTTTTAACATATACTATAATTCAATTCATATATCAAATTTAGTATTGTATTTGATTATGATACTAGCTTAATTTAAATACTTCAATATATACCTGAGCATCTAGAGTAGCTAAAGCTAAAGTAGGTTTCAAAGCTATGGCACTAGGAAATATGTCAGGAAATCCTGATCTATTAGGGTTGACTGATCCATATCCCTATCACTGAAGCTGTGGGTTGACACTGGACAGGACACAGCCAGAGTGACACAGCTATTCCGGAATATGGAGAAACTATAACAAGATTGATATAGTTTCCAAGTCAGAAGACACCTGAGACATTCCGGGTCTCAGGTCACGGGGTAATCCTGAAGCTTTATAATTAGATGCTAGGCATTCTGGATTCCAAATTAAGACTCAACCCCAACTTAGAGATTGGAACGGGGAATTACAACATCCTGTTTCACTGAGAAATGAGACGGAGGATGCCCATGCAAATTTTGCACATTATACTGAGCACAAGGGATGGTCAGCCAAAATGGATGTCAACTTAGTTTGCCATAACTAAGGTATATCTAAGCTGAAGAGGAGAAATCAGCAGCCTAGAATATTACCTCATCTCAAAACCTTATTCAGGTTTGGGATCCAACTCTAGGAGGTGAAACTAGTAGCTTGGGGATGATAGGCTAGCTATTAAGAGTTATCCGCAGCTAGACGCCAGTTTGGCTGCTAGCTGTCAACTATAAAGGATCCTTCCAAGATCACTTGGAAGACAGACAATTAATACCCTTCAACATCACTACTAGTCTGAATAGTAGTGGTGTCAAAGTACAGTAAGAGCGACTTATTGATACTTTCAAATTCCTGCCAAACCACCATTGATGGTGTCGCGTCTCCAAAGGACCACAGGATTTCCCCATCACTTGGATCAACCAGCAACAGAACACAGCCCACTGCAACATCCACTATCACCAATAGGAAGTGCATCTGTCTTCTTACAGATTCAATCATCCCCATATGCACAATATAAACAATAAAAACTATATCTCTTCTTCCTCAAGATCCAAAAATCTTGACAAAATAGCTCAGATAGAAATGAAACAGAAGTAAATCCAAATCTAGTGTTAATCAATAAAAATTAATTGATTTTTGACTTTGCTGCATCTGAGTTGATTTTGTTTAAATTTGAGCAGTTTTTGCTTACATCTGAGTTTTTTGCCTAGCACCATAGCTTCAAAAACCAGTGTGTCATATTGGTACCATCTTTATTGGAGTTATCTGAAAAACTGATCTACACACTCTAAATTTAATGAAAATCATTCTTATGAGCCTTAAGGTTATTACTGCTAGTTTATCCCACTGATATTTTTATTATGATGGTGCAATATAAAGCAAAGTTGATTCTTAAAAAAACCACATGTACTTGAATCAGGCAATGAATATGAGTGGAGTTTTCTATTATTTCTCTTTAAAATAAATAAATTCAAAATATGCAAGCCAACCATCTCTTGTTAAACTAGCAGTTATCTATCTATTTTGAATATATCTCTTTAAACAGATCAAGATCTCTTTCTCCATTCAAGTCAATTCTCAGCAAAGAGTTTATGCATACAATCCTATAAAAGTATCATAAACAATATGGGTCATTGTTTTAAAGATTAATCTGTTTTCTATTAACTGTGCTACTTTGCACTTTAAAACTATGTTTTAATTTTCCTATCAATAAATTTAAAAGATTACAACACTTTTATCAAAATAAATCTTATTTAACTCTTATAATATAAAAACCTATATAAAATTTAGCATTTTCTACTTACAGCTAAAATAAACTGTATTGAAAGCTGGTAACAATCTTGTTTCAGATACAGTAGTTTTAAAAGCTATGGCGACAAGTGAAAACAATCCAGATTTAAAAAAATGAACTCATATTTAAATAGAATTAAAAATAAATGAATTTATATTGATTTAAAATAGATTTGGGTTCATTTTAATTTCTCTTAAATCTGAATTCATTTTGTTTAAATCTGAGTTTATTTTGTTTGTCGCCATAGATTTTAAACCTACTGTACCATTATTTCTTGAAACCTGATTAACACAAAATGCCATCATTCTTAAAAATCAACATAATTATAATATAAAAAACTGGTATTATGAGTTTTGTTGGAAATCAAATTTTTACCTAAAATATTATCTTTTTTGAAAGCATTTAAATAAAAAATAGAATAATTTTTGAATCCCTCTTTTTAAAAAGAGGACATATGGCTTTTTTATACATTTGATAAATAAATATTAAATAGTTTTAGAGTTAATTTATACAAAAATCTGGTAAAAAGTTAAAAACTTGTAACTGTGCTGTTTTAGCAGAGTTACAAGGGGAAAATATTTAGAAACTAGATAATAATCTTTATTGAGAGATAGTGATTATATAGTTATTGTGAATCAAGGATAACAGGAACATGATTGTGTTGATCACATGGCTGGATGGTGAAGGGGGTGGCTTGATCCTGGTAATGCGTCAAGCACCAAAATGGGGTATCCACCAAAAGGGGTCATCATTTGTTCATGTTGTTGGATTTGGAAATTTGAGTTGACTTCCTAGTCTGGCTTTGAGTGGCTGGGTAATCAGATTGCGGGTCACAAACCCACTTGCTTGGAACCTTGCAGGCAGGTTGAGCCTGCTGTTGCAACACCCCCAACTGAAGGTTGGCTTCCTCTGGGGGTAGGTTGTCAGGAGCCCAGGCGCCATATTGGACTAACTGTTGTTCTGTGGCAGGCAGGGCAGTTTTGCGTTGCTTTTGTCTTGCTTTGCAGGGTCTCAGACAATCATGGTGTAGGGGTTTGTCTTGTTTGCGCTTCCTGAGTCCTTGTACAAGGTAAGTGTTATTTTTGTTTATCTTTAGAATGATTGCTGGGCCTACTTTCTTGGGTTGTAGTTTGCTTTTATCAACATTAATGACCCATACTTTGTCCCCAACTTCATGTCTATTTCAGATGGGGACAAATGTCTTTTGCATACATTATTTCTCCTTTGCTGTTTGCTTGCTGTTAGCCTCTATTACTTGAGGGTCTTAGTTTGGAGGGACTTCACTTGGAATTTCCAGTTTAGGTCCTGTCAATGCTTGAATGATATTTGGTTGTATGCCATATACCAGTTCAAACGGGCTTTTTCTGGTGGATCTGTTCACTTGGGTTCAACACACAAGTAGTGCAGTTGGTAGCTGCTTATACCAGTCTTCAGGTCTCCTGGCAGTGAGTTTGGCTAAGGCTTGCACAAGGCTGCCAAAAAGCTGCTCTACACGTCCATTGGCCTGTGGGTGATATGGTGTTGTCACAGTATTTTTGACCTCATTTTTAGCAAAGTATAACTTGGTGTTTTTGGAGGTCAGTTCTTTCCCTCCATTGGTTATCAGGAGTTCTGGCTTTCCAAACTTGCTGATTATTTCTCTTCCTATGAATTGTCACATGTCATTGCCAGTGTGCGCCTTTACTGCTTGGGCTACTGGCCATCTTGTAGCAAAGTCTATGGCGGTGATGATGTATTTCTTATTGTTGTGTTTTCCTGGCATGGGGCCAACAACGTCAAGGGCCCACACCTTGAAGGATAGTTGTATGCGGATGGGTAGTACTGATTTTGTGGGGCTTAGCTTTTAGCAAATTTCTTGCATACTTCACATTGGTCTAGGACTTCTTGAATGTCACAATACAGGGTTGGCCACCAGGCCTTGTGTTTAAGGAATTCATATAGGTTGCGGCTCTTGGTATGTCCTAGGTCTCTGTGATATTGTAGGATGGTGTCCACTCACTGGTGTGTGGGAATGTAAGGGATGGTAGTCCCGTCAGACATTTTTTTGTGCAAGGTCCTGTACACGTCAGCTAATAGGTGTTTGTTTTTGATGAATGCTTCCTTTGTTATGTCAGTTGTACCAGGAGAGAAACCCTCATCTTTTTTTTGTAGCACCAAGAGAGGCCAGTCTGGTTTGAGCCCGTTTTCCCCTCTAGTGGCTCAAACATACAGGCGCAAGAGGGCGTCTACCATGGCAAGTTCTGGACCAGGTTTGTACTGTATGAGAATATTGAATCTCTCCAAGAGCTCCATCTAGTGGGCTTGGCGGCAAGATAGATTTGCTTGGGTTTTGAAGTATATGAGCAATTTGTGGTTGGTCAATGCCATGAATTCTTCCTGCCGTTTTAGATAACAACACCATTTGACTAGGCGGTGTACAATGGCCAGCAGTTCCTTGTAGTGGATAGGGTATTGACACTTGCTATCTGTCAACTTTTGGGATTCATAAGCTACAGGCAGGAAATCACCATCATTATTTTTGATTTGTAGTACTCCCCCAATGGATGCATCTGAGGCATTGGTTTTCATTTGGTATTCCCTGTCACGTTTGGGGTATTGCAGAATAGGAGCTGTTGTGAGCTTCTCCTTGAGGCGTCTAAAACAGAGGTCACATTGGGGGGTCCACACAAACTTGGATTTGGCGCCTGTTATGGCAGATAAGGGGGCAGTCAAAACGCCACAGTCAGGTATGAAGCGGTGTACATAGGCCACCATCCCAAAAAGGTGCAGAGTTCCAACTTATCCCTGGGTGGCGGCCTCTTTTAGATGGCCTGTATCTTTTGATTGTCAGGTTTGATGCCGTCTTTTGAGACTATGTATCCCAGAAAAGTTAATTGCTTGCAGAAGAACTGGCACTTGGAGGGCTTGGCCAACAGTTTGTATTGTGCCAGGGTAGCAAATACTGCCTCTAAGTCCTTGTGGTGCTGTTCTATCAAGGGTTGTAGACAATGATGTTGTCTGGGTAGACTAGCGTATGCTTGCCTATGTGTGGAGCAAACACTTTATTCATGAAGGTCAAAAAGGTGGAGGGGCGTTTGTCATGCCAAAGTTGAGCACCACACACTTGTAGGAGCCATATTTAGTGCAGAAGGCTTTTTGGGAATGTCTTCCTCCTTAATACAAATCTGGTTGTAGCCTGCGGTTAGGTCAATCTTGGAGAAGACTGAGGCTCCTCCCAAGGCGTCAAAAAGGTTGTCAATCAGTGGTAGTGGATAACAATTCTTGATGGTAACTTTGTTTAGGGCTTGATAGTCTGTGACCAGACGCAAGGTACCATCTTTTTTGGCCACAAAGAATACAGCGGCCCCAAAGGGAGACTGTAAGGGGCAGATAAGTCCTTTCTCCAACGCTTCCTTGAGGTAGGCACATAGGGCGTCATCTTTGTTTGGGGTCAGCCTGTAGATAGGACGTGCTTTGGGTACAGATCCTTTGAGCTGGATGGAGTGTTGAATGCTTTTCTCTGGGGGAAACCCAGGTAGAGCTTCCTTGAAGATTTCTGGATGATGGGCCACAATTTTGCAATCCTGAGGTGTGGAGGTATCCTGGTGATCTTTGAAGTGTATGATCTTGTACTGGCAGGAGTCCCAGTCAATTTTTTTCAGGTTTTCTTTTTTGTCCAGGGTCTCTGTGATGCGCACAAAGACGTGGTTGCGTAGGAGTTGGTCCACTGAGTCAGGGTAGATCTGGTGATTGACACCTTCATGCTTGATTGTCAACACTGAGGTTGACCAATCTACGTGAGTATTGTCTTTTTGTAACCAATCTAACCCCAGTACAGTGTCAAACTTTGGAAAGTCAATGACAGCGCCTTGGATGGTGGAGTGTAGATTCTCAAGAATGACAGAGAAGGGGGCAGTTTCCCTTGTCACGGCAATGTGATGTTCATCAGCTAAAGCCATGTTTTTAATCTGCAAAGGATTAGTGGCTAGCTTGAACTTGTCCACAAAGCTGCTGTTGACTAGGGTTTGATCCACGCCTGAGTCCAGGAGTGCCAAGCCTGTGTAACTTCAAAAACAGAAAGGATAGCACATCTGTTTATTGGGATGTCTGGCAATGGTGTACAGTACCAGGTCCTCCAAGGGTACTTGGATCATTGGGCATTGGTCCACGTCCTCAGGTTGGTACTCATCATTGGGGAAGTCAGGAGTTGTGTGGGGAGAGCTTGGCTTGCTTAATGCTCTTCCCAGGTTTGCTCTTGTCTTGATTGCCTTGCATAGCAGTGATACAAAAAATGGATACACTTTGACTGGACATTTTTCCCACTTCCATGTCCATTTGAACCTGTGGGTTTATAGTTGGTGTTATTCCTGTTGCTTCCAGGGGGTGGTTGAGTGGAGCGCCTGCCTGTGTGAGAATACTTGGGCCTCTTTTTTTTCCAGTTTGTGCCTTATGGAGGGCGTTGGATGTTTGTTCTGCTTTCTCTGCTTTGCAGTACAGGCTTTGTAGGTTGGTCACCTGGTCCAGGTTCACGTGCCTCATTACATGCAATTTAAGGGCGTCATAGTACATGAGGTGTGTGGCTGGGGTGTCAAAGGCCATGTCATATGGTGCACAAAGTTGGAGGTCCTCATAGGCGCAGGTGAGCTCCTTCACAGTGCCTGTCTGGGTTAGGTTCTTTACTTGGCATATAATCATTAGTGCTGTGTCCTTAAGCACAAACCTTGCCAAGAAGTCTTGTTTGGGGGTATTTAGTTCTTATTGGCATGTTCTTTGTGCCACTTGTTGCACCAGGTGCCAGCTCATGGGTCAGTTGGATGGGATTTCCGCAATCCAAAATTGCTGTGGGCATTCCATTTGGGCCAGCTTGCTCTGGGTGGACTGGATCCATGCAGCAGCATTGTTGTTGGCCCCGGTAAAAGGTTCCAAGGCAGCACTTCATAGTCTTTGGGCTACGTAGGCAGGAATGGTGTTTTTGTTAGTTGGTTGCAGAATAGTGGCAGCCGTCTGGAAGAACCCTTGTTCAGACATGGAGTTGAAAGCAGGTAGTGAAATCACTGTGTTTTGGTACAAGACAAAACCATCAGGTATCTTGGTACCAGGGGTGTATAGGGTCCAGTCCAGCAGAAGACCAGACATGATTCTGTCAAGGATTTGTTGGCCGCAGAAAGTACAGGCAACAGACAGAATTTTACAAGATGAGATAGGATGGAGAACCTACCTGTGCTACCAATGTCATAACTGTGCTGTTTTAGCATTTTACAAGGGGAAAATATTTAGAAACTAGATAATAATCTTTATTGAGAGATAGTGATTATATAGTTATTGTGAATCAAAGATAACAGGAACATGATTGTATTGATCACACAGTTAGATGGTGAAGGGGGTGGCTTGATCCTGGTAATGAGTCAAGCGCCAAAAACAAGGTATCCACCATAAGGGATCATCATTGGTCATGTTGTTGGATTTGGAAATTTGAGTTGACTTCCTAGTCTGGCTTCAAGTGGCCGGGTAATTGGATTGCAGGTCACAAACCTGCTTTCTTGGAACCTTGCTGGCAGGTTGAGCCTGCTGCTTCAACAAACTAAAATTTAAATTAAAACTATAAACTCTTAATAAAATTTTAATGATTTTATTTAGCATAAGCAATTTATTCTTAATTCAAATTTCATAGAAAAATAAATAATAAGAACTTATAAGAGACTATTTATTTTCTCTTCAAAATTTTAAGTATTTATCAGAAAATTTGCAGACCATGTTATTTTATCATCCAGAAGATGATATCCCAAGTCTTCTAACATTAGGAAAGTACAGAGAACCTGTGACTTTGGCGTAATATGCGGCCTGTAATACTTATTATCATCAGAAGTAGCAATTCTGACAAGGCCCAAGGCCTGGAGAATTTAGGACAGTTTTTCCTACTTCTGGATATAGGTTCATAGTTTGTCTCTATATTTTCTACAGTAGTTTTAAAAGCTATGGCAACAACCAAAAATAACTCAGATTTAAATGAAATTATTTCAGATTTGAACAAAATCCAACTATCATGTTAAAATATACACTCTGTTAACAGAGATTTTTGGCGTTAATGGGCAAAATGGGTCGACACAGCAAAGAAGTGCTCATGTGCAAAGCAAAACCATTCAAAATACAATCCAAAATACATTTATTCACAAAAAAATGGTGTGAGTTGACTTTTGGTGTACATATATTTACTATGTGAATTGGTGACAAATTATAAACAAGCGCGGCAAGTCAAATCTCAACCCAAAACCAAAACACAATACCAACCCACTATATAAACAAAATCACTCAAATGTTGTGTGCAATGAATTGTACTCAAGAATGATAACAAGGCATCTAAAATAGGGCACACAATCTGAAACAAAATTTTTAAAATAATTGTGTTGGGTGTTTGAATTTGGCAGTAAAATCTGGGAAAATGGGTGGATTTTTTGAGTATTTTAAAATGGGTGTTGTAAAACCAAAAACAGCTAATTAAGAAATAAAAAATCTATAATTAGGATATGGGGGGAATATTGATCAAATATTCAGATAAAAGCAAAAATAAAATTAAGGAGTGACTTAATTAAGATTTATTTAGTATTTCATTAAATTGTAAAATGAAAGGTACACAACAACAGAGTGACAATGCACCCGTTGTGCGCTGCAGTTTTGGTTGCCCCACAGGTCAAAGAACAGAGTTAGTGCAACCCAATTGCCTACTCAGGAAGGAGATGGGACATGGGAGTTTGATAGTGACGCTGTAATGACACAGCCAGTTTAAGGAGCCTGAGTTCTACATAACTGATGAGGGAAAGCTGGTGTTAAAGAAGAATACAGTCTTCTATACCAAGGTGCCTATGCCTTGCAAGCCAGTCTCCAATCAGGATTTAGATTCATCAACTCCCGCAAAGCCCGCTCAGAAGCGCATCCCTGATATCAAACACATCATCCTGCTCAAGCTAATGTGGGAATCTGGTGATTACAAGGCGGCCACGGCTCTTGTTGGGGTGGATCCCAAGTACGTGTCATGCCCTGCCCCAAAGGGCAGGCTCTTTGAATTTTTTATATTTAATATTTTTGCTTGGTTTGATTTTTCAGTATTTTAAATGTTTGGAATTTTGAATTGAAAGTTAATATTTAAGTATTCTAAGTTTATTACCTTTCTTTTTGATGCTATTTTTGTTCAAATTGTTATCATCATTTTTTGCTCTGTCCTCCTTTATTACTTATATATATTTCTACTTTAAAGTTAGAATATTTCACTATTATTTACCTTTTGAAACTCCTGCTTGCGTTGTTGCCACTCCCCTGGCTACAATGCTGATCTGTGTATAGTACTGGCTTCTGTTTCCCCTTTTCTGGTTCTGGTTGTTCTCCAACTTCTCCAGTTGCTTCTCTTCTTGGCTGCTTCCTACTGGCTATCAGTCTCCAACCAAAAACGGCTTTTTTCTCTATAAATAAAGAGCTTTTGAAGAGTAGGCTTTAAGCCAAAATTCTAAGTGATTTCTTCCCTTCAATATTTTACAATTTTTAACTTCAGATTTGTAATTTTAAGAATTTTGTTTTTTAATTCATTTTTTTAGTTTAGCTTTTTATTTCCTTAAATCCACTGGAACTTGTAAAACAACAAGCCTTAGGCTTGTTGTATCCATTTTTCCCTTAAGGAATCTTTCAATAGTTATATGTATCAATTTGCTGATGGAGAATATCCTAATATTGATATTCCCTTAGTTACAAATTGTTCACTATTGAACACTTTATTTTATCTTCTTTGCTTAGGGTTCTTACACTCTATTACTCCAATTGTGACACAATATAGATTTTTAGCAGATTTCTGTAAGATTATCTTACAGACAGTTCCCACGTTCTTATATCTTTTAAACTTGAATCCTAATGCCTTGCACGCTCTAGTCTATAACCTTGCACCATTATGGGCAAGACCTTACAGTACACATCTAAGACCTTCAACAAATTCATCAATACTGGCCAAGTCCTTGCCACGGAGAAATCCTTGCACAGTTTCACCATGCTCACTAAGGAGCACAAATGGGCAATCCACCAGTGAATAACCCAAGATTGCCATCTTAAACTGGCAAATATACAGGCCATGGTTAAATCTAATTTTGGGATTGAGGCCTCAATTTCCTTTTATTATTGTTTGGTAAAGGGTATGCAGTTTTCATGGAAAAAACTTGGGGTATCCCCCTACAATAGAAACAGTCTTTCTAACATTGACGTCTGGAAAAAATACACAGAGGCGTACACTACCCTCAAAGCCAAGGGGATAGTTAAATTTTACTATATTGACAAATTGGCATTTGCCTTGTCTATGCACAATGCATATGGGTATGTCCCCAAAGGCTCAAATGGTGGGGTAGCTTGACATGCTGCAGTCCACAATACAGCATATTCAATGGTGACTCTCCTTGGTCTAAAGGGAGTTGAGCTCTATCAAATGATACTAGGCTCCCATAACAGCTGTATCTTTCTAGCATTCCTCTGATTAGTCCAGGAGCACCTGAGGTGCACAAGCGCAAGCTTTACCAATGTAATTTTGCTGGATATTGTTGGTCTTCATAAGGTGGCAGATATCCTTGAGGAATTTCCATCAATTGACACCAGCATTGCAGTGGGCCCCCAGCAATTGGCCATGGCAAATTTTTGCCTTCTCTTCCTCTCTGCCTATTTGCCCTTCCTGAATCCCATAAAGGAAGTTTTTGGATGTCTCAAGCAATCTGCCAAGCAAGGGACCCCAACTGGGACTGAGGACCTATTTGATTTGCTGCAGGCCGGGATCCACACCCTCCCAGCTGAGACTGTGGCCAAATTCTATGGCCACACTGATTTGTTCATGCCCACATGCCTAGCCAAACAGCCAATCAATTAAAGGCTTAACTTGTCTGACTTTTTTATATTCTCTAATTTACTATTCAAGATTTATTAATTATCATTTTATATTAAGAAGCTTCTAAGCCCACAATCACATTCAGTGGGACCATCAATGAAGGTCAGTAATTTATTTATTTTATATTAATTTTTTTATTATGGCATCTGATGCTATCCCAAATGCTTGATACTGGATTGTGTGTATAGATTTATATCACTCTTGTCAAATAAATATAAAAATGAAATTAAAAAAATTAAATGTAAAATATACAAATTAGAAGTATAGTTTATTAACGTATATTATTATGCTTTTATGAAAACTGTCTCTGGGATTTATTTCACAAAACTTGTTTGCTAAAATAAAAACTATAAAAATTATTATAAATAAAAATAATCTAAAGTTTAAATAAATTTATTGGAATATAGAATATATTAGGAGCGCCTGTAATGGGTTATTTGGTATGTACTCACCCAGCAATGGGCGTGGCACACAATCTCCACTGCCACACTATAGACAGTGGATACACCCTGATTAAAATATTCACAGTAGCTAGTAAAAGGGAGTATTGTTAGGTGAGAATTCAGGAGCAGCTTCTCTGGTGGGGCTGCAAACCCATAGATTCTTGCCAGGACCAGGGCTTCTTGGATTATGTGGTCAACTGAGTTGTACCCGGGGGACCTTCTTGCTGTCCAATGAGAGCCAGGCCTTGTCAATCCCAAGAAGGACCCCGTCTAGGTCTTCTACGCTGGCGCCCATCCCAAAGAAGAAAAGATATCCTAGGTGAACCACAAGATGAAGCTTTGCCCAGAAAGACTTCTGTAAACTCACAGAGTTTATTATACACAGTACTAATCTTCTTCTCATGATTTGTCTTCACAAAGGCCGCTCCATGGCTGCAGGGAACCCCATCTTCTCAGCGCTTCAGGCCAGCCCAAATTTGACAAGGGGAATTTTGGTTTTCTTGATGGCTGTTGCATCTGCAACAGCCAATTTTCCAACCACATGCCCAAAGTTCTCCAGCAGGTAAGAGAGCATGTGCTCCACCAAGAAGCAGAAGCAAGCAGCCGCATGGGCCTGGCCCATCTCCAGTATATTCTTGAATGAGAGCGTCGCCAGGATGTCCCAAACAAGCTCAATGGAGTTTAAACAGTAAACTCCACTGAGGGATACTGGGTCCAGGCAGACCAGTTGGGCATCCTTGTAGGCAGTAACTGCCCACTCAGATGACCCCTCAGCATATGTAAGCTCAGCCAATGCCTCATGTAACATTAGAAAGGACCCATGGATGTGATTCTATAGCTCCCACAAGACAGGGGGGATAGAAACAGCTGCCTTGCCACATGATTGGCGTAATTGGCATAAAACATGGCAGGGACAAAGGGGACCAGGACCTGGCAGATTTCATCATCTACGTTTACTAAAAAAGGTAATAATTTTGAATTTTTTATTAATTTGTTTTTTAGGTTACCTTCACATGTTTCCTCCTTGCCAGAGGCTTCAGCAGGCTTAGCTATTCTTGGCATAAGCAATTGCGCTGGCAATTCTGTGTCCTTGGTTCCGGCTTGTTTGGCTAGTTTGAGGTGGGCATACATCTCAGGGTTGTCAACCCAGACAGACAGCACAGAGAGGGCAAACAGCTTGAATTGAAGGCCTTCCACAACAGTCTTCTGGACATTTAAAAGCATTTGATTGTTGTTTTGGGGGTATCTGGCATCTTGGTCATATGTGACTTGGCAGACACCTTCTCAATTTCCCCCCAGTAAGGACGGCAGCCTTGACTTCTGCCTTGACCTTGCGGTCAATGTCTTTTATTTTTGCAATTGCAGAGTCAAGGTCCTTTAGCAGCTTCTCAAATTCTCTCATATGATTTTTTACTAACCTTTCCATATGTTTTTATAGCTTTCACCCCAATAAAATCTGTATTATTCTGATACCATTGCCTCTTTGTTTATTCCAGTTTGTTTTCCCATTTAATACATTATCCCATTTTTTACTCATTGTGTATATGTTTTACGCTCAACTCAATATGTGTTGTTTGCTTTTATGTTAGCATTGTTTCTTAATTGCCATATTATTTTTAGCACTTAAACACAGCCCCTTGTGAAAATATTAACAATGATTTGGTAATCAGATAAATTTGAATTAGAAAATTATAGGTTAATTGTGTTTAGATAAAGTTGTTGCTGATCCAGATTCAAACCTTAATGATAAACTTTAAACCACTCAGGAGCTGCATGATAAAGTGATTGTTGTGACATTTAGGGTTATTAAATAATTCTTTGGTAAATGTGTGCTAATTAATATGATTGTCTGGTTGATTTGCCATTGTGCGCCATTGCCGCTGTGGCAAGTTGTTGATGAACTAGTGTTAACCCAGTAGCTGATTAGGCACTAGTCCATCAACAACTTGCCACAGCAGCAATGGCGCACAATGGCAAATCAACCAACCAATCATATTAATTAGCACATATGTACCAAAGAATTATTGAATAACCCTTTATGTCACAACAATCACTTTACCACGCAGCTCCAGATTGGCTTAAAGCTTATCATTAAGGTTTTGAATCCAGATCAGCAACAACTTTATCTAAACACAATTAACCTATAATTTTCTAATTCAAATTTGACTGATCACCAAATCATTGTTAATATTTTCACAAGGGGCTGTGTTTAAGTTATAAAAATAACTGTTTTCTGGATCCAGATACACAGCATAGTAAATATATGATTTTATAGAAATAAACTGAACATACAGAATAAAACTACTATAAACAAAGAGAAAATGAACAATTGAAATTCAAAATAAAGATAATATAAATAGAAAATGTTTGGTGACATGGAGTTTTATTGGGGGGAGGGAAGAGAGATGCCTAGTAGGCAGAATTTTGTGGGAAGGAAGGCTTAGAGCCAGTGCTTGCCTGGGGGGGTCTGTGATTGAGTGGGTGGGGCTAGAAGGTGGGGGGTAGTGATGGTGGGGGTGGAGGCAGGAAGATTTTGCGTGATGGCCACCATATACCGCTCATGGTACTCCTCATTGGTCATTGTTGTGATTGACTGGTAGGTGGCAGTGGCACAGGGTGGGAGGCACTTGTCCTTCTGTGATTGGTTGCCCATATTCACATGGAAGACAGTTTGGGAAAACAAGTCTGCCACCATCTGATGACCAAAGAGAGACTTGTGGTTGAGGACCCCAAGATAAAGATCATTAAAAGCCTGAGGGCGGCACTCATGTACTGTGTCTCCAATGTTGAAAAACACAACATCACCCAGATGGATGTCTGTGTGGCCAGCGGGGTAGATGGTGCCTGGTGTCCGCGTCCTTGGATGGCCTCAAGGGTGGTGGAGCTACCCTCCATCTGGTGGCTCAAGAAAACCCTGTGAGTGGAGTTTGAGCTATCCCAGGAGTCAAGTAATTTTTGAGGATGAGGCCATAATTGTAGCCAATAGTGAAATCTTGGTTTGTCCAATAATAGACAAAACCCTTGGCTGAAACAGCCAGAAACACACCAATGGACATCCCCTTCTTGATCTCCTTCCTTCTATTCTTGGCAGCAGCTTTTCCTTGCTCACCAAAATCATCAAAAACTATTTATAGCTTTTAGTAGGAGATGAATATGATGTCATCTGATAGGCTTATCAAGCATTGGAGCAGGGTGGATTCAATGGTAGGGTAATATGGAAAATCCTTGCTGCCATCACATTGGTTGTTGGCAACATTGGTCAGCACACAAACAGACGCCACCTTCCCATACATCCAGAGCTGCACCATGCGCTCAGACACCCAAATGCCATGATGTCCAGGTTGCATCTGGACCTGGGTCAGGGAAGCTTGGGGTCCTGCTGCAAGAGGTCAAGCCTGATTGGTTACACCTTTGGTGATTTGGGACTTGGGGGCCTTCTTGGGCTTTTTGGCTGTCCCAATCAGATTTACTTATTCATCAGGTTGTTGAATTCCCACATTATGGTAGCCTGGGTGAATTGCAATTGGCTGGCTATCTGTTCCCAGGACAGACCCTGCAGGTTCAGTTCCACAATTTCTTGGAGAATTTTGGCATTAATTATTCTGTGTTTGGGGCGCTGGGCTGGGGGAGCTGAAGACTTATTGGCTGTAGGGGGGCAGGTTGGCTGGTGGCAGGAAGTTGTTCCAAATCAAGGTTGCCATCCTGATTGGTTGGTTGGTTGGCAGGCAGCTTGTGCAGGAATGGGTACAGGAGCAGGGGCATAGCTAGACACTATGTGACTACTGAACAAGTCAAATTCATAGGGGTCAGTGGTCAGGTACAGGTCAGCTTCCTTGTTACTGGCCTCAAAGACTTGGGTGTAAACAGGTGCATCCACGTTCTGAGCTTTGCCTTCATTGAAGCTGGCTTGGCTGCTGGCGCCGTTGAAAATGTTGCTGTTGTTGAAAACCATTGTAAAAAACCTAGGATAAAATCACTAAAAGTATAAATTTAAAATTTTATGATTTATTTTTATTTTAATCACCATTCCATATTTGGAAGTTTCTTGAAACCATTATACACAAATCAGGAGCCATGAAAATGAATAAAACGCCTCTGTTCCTAAATTAGATAGCTGTTGATTGGCTGTAAAACTGTTATTTTTTATTTTAGGCTGCTCATACTACACATCTTGTGTGACTTCAATTTTTTTCATGCTTGTTGAATCCCACTTCTATATTGTCCAAATTTGGTTTCATTTTAGTCCTTCTGTTGGTGCCTCATATGAATCCTGATTGGAAATTAATATAATCTGGAACAGCATCCATTACTCACTTGTTGTGTCAGTTCATTTTGTTTGTGATTTAAACACCACTGCTTGATGTTTGATATAATTTTGTATAATGGGCTAGTGAAATTTTGTTTTTTTTGACAGCTCTTTTATTAACTGTGATTTTTTTAAATTAATTGAATCCTGAATCTTGAGCGACTTGGATTTTGTCTAAATCTGAAATCATTTTGTTTAAATCTGAGGTATTTTGGTTGTTGCCATAGCTTTTAAAGCTACTGTATTATCTCTAGCATACAGCATAAAAATATATTTTTAAAAATGGTCATAAGAATCTATTTATTAATCTTAATTACTATCAGGATTTTGTTATATTGACTAATAAACAGATTTAACCATTTATCACAGGCCAGCTGTCAATCACTCTTTGGAATGGTTTCAACAGACTGATGCAGGCCGTGGGCTGCAGGATCAATGAATCAATGAATCAATGAATCAATGACCAAATCATATCCTGGCATTAACAAATTTATGCATTGTAATTAATTAATGGAATATACAATTACTGCCCATTAATTATTCTACCTCAACAACCACCTCAAACATGTTTCTCATAGTAATTACTATTACAAACTTCAATTATATCCTAGAAAAAAGGCCATCTTATGGGCCATCATCTGAAACACTTCTAGAAGAGTCTAAAATGGACTGGGATGTCAGGCCAAACACTCTAAGATAAAAGGCTTTAAGCCTATTGTATTAGAGTAGCTCTGATTAAGTGAAACAATCATCTCTGTAAACTAGTAGCTAACCACTGGATATTAAGCCCTGGAAGTGGCCCAGGTAGACAGAAAAGATACTGATCTGTGAAAGATTACAATCAAAATTCTGTCAAAACCACCCCAAAAAAGATGGGCCACCTGCTGTGTTGCCCTAATGCTACTTAAGTCTAATCTAGTGTTGTGAGCTAACTCAGCATGTGTGCAGGCAGGCTGTCTTAAAGCCAGTCCATTAAAATAAAAGACTGATGATTCCTTATTTACTTGATGTTGACCCAAGTCCTATTTCCTTAAACATGATCCTCTCTTGGGCTATTATTAGTGGAACAGAAGACAATAATGTCATCATACAGTATGATTATCTATACAGTAGTTTTAAAGGCTATGGCATCAACTCAAAATACCTCATATTTAAACAAAATAATTTCATATTTGAACAAAATCCAAGTTGCCTAAGATTCAGGATTCAAATAATTTAAAAAAATGGTTAATAAATGAACTATCAAATAAAAAGCAAAATTTTACTAGCCCATCATACAAAACTATATCAAATATCAAGCAGTGTTATTTAAATCACAAACAAAATGAACTGACACAACAAGTGAGTAATGGATGCTGTTCCAGAGTATATTATAATCCAATCAGGATTCATATGAGGCACCAACAGAAGGACTAAAATGAAACCAAATTTGGGCAATATAGAAGCAAGATTCAACAAGCATGAAACAAAATGAAGTCACACAAGATGTGTAGTATGAGCAGCCTAAAATAGAAAAATAACAATTTAGCAGCCAATCAACAGCTATCCAATTTAGTAACAGAGACATTTTATTCATTTTTATGAATTCTTATTTGTGTATAATGGTTTTGAGAGCCTTCCAAATATGGAATAGTGATCACAATAAAAATAAATCATATAATTTTAAGCTTCTACTTTTAGTTATTTTATCCTAGGTTTTATTGTACAATGGTTTTTAACAGCAATATCTTTGATAGCGCCAGCAGCCAAGCCAACAGCAGCCAAGCCAGCTTCAATGGAAGCAAGGCTCAGGGCGTGGAGGCACCTGTGTATACCCAAGTATTTATAATAGGTAACAAGGAAGCCAACCTATGCCTGACCCCCAACCCATATGGCTTTGACTTGTTCAACAGTCACCAAGTGTCTAGCTCTTCCCCTGCTCCCATACCCACCCCGGCACAGGCTGCCTGCCAACCAACCATCAGGATGGCAACCTTGATTTGGAACAACTTCCTACCACCAGCCAACCTGCCCCCCTATAGCCAATTAGGCTTCAGCTCCTCTGGCTAGCGCCCCAAACGCAGAATAATTATTTCCCAAATTCTCCAAGAAATTGTGGCACTGAACCTGCAGGGTCTGTCCTGGGAACAGATTGCAACCCTATTGCAATTCACCTGAGCCACAATAATGCAGTAATTCAATAACCTGATGAATAAGGGGAACCTGATTGGGACAACTAAGAAGCCCAAGAAGGCTCCTGAGTCCCAAATTAACAAGGCATACCCAATCATGCTCAATCTCCTTCAGCAGGACTCCAAACTTTCTCCAACCCAGGTCCAGAAAAAACTTGCTCACCACAGCATTTGGGTGTCTGAGTGCATGATGAAGCTCTGGATGTATGGAAAGGTGGCTTCAGTCCAGATACTGACCAATGTTGCTGGCAACCAATGGGATGGCAGCAAGGATTTTCCATATTACCCTACCATTGAATCCACCCTGCTCCAATGCTTGATAAGCCTATCAGATGACATCATATTCATCTCCTACTAAAAGCTATAAATAGTTTTTGATGATTTTGGTGAGCAAGGAAAAGCTGCTGCCAAGAATAGAAGGAAGGAGATCAAGAAGGGGATGTCCATTGGTGTGTTTCTGGCTGTTTCAGCCAAGGGTTTTGTCTATTATTGGACAAACCAAGATTTCACTATTGGCTACAATTATGGCCTCATCCTCAAAAATTACTTGACTCCTGGGATAGCTCAAACTCCACTCACAGGGTTTTCTTGAGCCACCAGATGGAGGGTAGCTCCACCACCCTTGAGGCCATCCAAGGACGCGGACACCAGGCACCATCTACCCCGCTGGCCACACAGACATCCATCTGGGTGATGTTGTGTTTTTCAACATTGGAGACACAGTACATGAGTGCCGCCCTCAGGCTTTTAATGATCTTTATCTTGGGGTCCTCAACCACAAGTCTCTCTTTGGTCATCAGATGGTGGCAGACTTGTTTTCCCAAACTGTCTTCCATGTGAATATGGGCAACCAATCACAGAAGGACAAGTGCCTCCCACCCTGTGCCACTGCCACCTACCAGTCAATCACAACAATGACCAATGAGGAGTACCATGAGCGGTATATGGTGGCCATCACGCAAAATCTTCCTGCCTCCACCCCCACCATCACTACCCCCCACCTTCTAGCCCCACCCACTCAATCACAGACCCCCCCAGGCAAGCACTGGCTCTAAGCCTTCCTTCCCACAAAATTCTGCCTACTAGGCATCTCTCTTCCCTCCCCCCAATAAAACTCCATGTCACCAAACATTTTCTATTTATATTATCTTTATTTTGAATTTCAATTGTTCATTTTCTCTTTGTTTATAGTAGTTTTATTCTGTATGTTCAGTTTATTTCTATAAAATCATATATTTACTATGCTGTGTATCTGGATCCAGAAAACAGTTATTTTTATAACTTAAACACAGCCCCTTGTGAAAATATTAACAATGATTTGGTGATCAGTCAAATTTGAATTAGAAAATTATAGGTTAATTGTGTTTAGATAAAGTTGTTGCTGATCTGGATTCAAAACCTTAATGATAAGCTTTAAGCCAATCTGGAGCTGCGTGGTAAAGTGATTGTTGTGACATAAAGGGTTATTCAATAATTCTTTGGTACATATGTGCTAATTAATATGATTGGTTGGTTGATTTGCCATTGTGCGCCATTGCTGCTGTGGCAAGTTGTTGATGGACTAGTGCCTAATCAGCTACTGGGTTAACACTAGTTCATCAACAACTTGCCACAGTGGCAATGGCGCACAATGGCAAATCAAACAGCCAATCATATTAATTAGCACACATGAACCAAAGAATTATTTAATAACCCTTTATGTCACATATACACTTTATCATGTGGCTCCTGATTGTTTAAAGTTTATCATTAAGGTTTTGAATTCAGATCAGCAACAAATTTATCTAAGCACAATTAACCTATACTTTTTCTAATTCAAAGTTATCTGATTACCAAATTGTTGTTAATATTTTCACATGGGGCTGTATTTAAGTGCTAAAAATAATATGGCAATTAAGGGATAACACCAACACAAAGAAAATGACACATATTGAGTTGAGCGTAAAACATATACACAATGGGTAAAAAATGGGATATTGGAGTAATGTGAAAATAAACAGGGATAGACAAAGAGGAAATATTATCAGAATAATACAGATTTTATTGGGGGTAAAGCTTTAAAAACATAAGGAAATGTTAGTAAAAAAGCAATGAGAGAATTGGAGAAGCTTTTGAAGGACCTTGACTCTGCAATTGCAGAGATCAAAGAAGTTGACTGCAAGGTCAAAGCAAGAGTTAAGTCTGCTGTCCTTGACAGAGACAAAATAGACAAGGTGTCTGCAAAGCCCCTTATGACTAAAATACCAGACACCCCTGAGAAGACAATTGAGCGCTTACTAAAAATTCAGAAATGTTGGTTGAGGGTCTCCAGTTTAAGGCATACAATCTTTCTGCGCTGTCTGTCAGGTTGACGACCCTGAAATGTATGCCCACCTGAAACCTGCAAAGAGCGTAAGGAAAGAGGATACTGAATTGCCCGCTCAACTTCTTGCGCCAAGAGAAGCCAAGCCTTCCAAAGCCGCAGGCAAGGAGGAAACCCGCAAAGGTAAGCTAAAAAATAAAATTAATTAAATTTTTCAAATACTTACCGTTTTTTTGTTAGAAAATGTTGATGGTGAACTCTGCCGGGTCCTAGTCCCTTTTGTCCCCCTATCTTCTATGCCAATCATGTGGCTAGGCAGCTGTTTCTGTCCCCCTCTGTCTTGCAGGAGCTTAAAGACAGAATTCACGGGTCCTTCCCAATGATAAGGGACGCACTAGCTGGGCTGGCACATTCTGAGGGTGCATCTGAGTAGGAATTACTGCCTACAAGAATGCCTAACTGGTCTGCCTGGACCCAGTGGTTCTCAGTGGAGTTTACTGTGTAAACTCCATTGAGCTTGTTTGGGACGTCCTGATGATGCTCCCATTCAAGAATATACCGGAGATGGGCCAGGCACATGCGGCTTCTTACTTCTGCTTCCAGTGGAGCACACCTTGTCTTACCTATTAAAGAACTTTGGGCGCGCAGTAGGTAAATTGGCTGTTGCAGATGCAACAGCTGTAAAGAAGACCAAGATCCTCCTGGCAGACTTTGGGCTGGCCTGGAGTGCCAACAAGATGGGGGTCCCTCTGGCAATGGATCTCACCTTTGCTAAAACAAAACATGAGAAAAAAAATAAGCATAGTTTTTAATAAATTATGCAAGTTTACTGAAGCCTTTGCTGGGCAAAGGCTTCATCTGGTGGTTTACCTTGGGTATCTCATCTACTTTGGAATATGCGCCAGCGTAGAGGACCTAGACAGGGCCCTTCTTGGGATTGATGAGGCCCTGCTCTCCCTGGATAGGAAGAAGGTCCCCCCCAGATAGGACTTGGTTGACCATGTGATCCAGGACGCCCTGGTCCTGGCTGGGATATACAGGTTTGCAGCCCCACCTGAAAAGCTGCTGCTTCACTCCCACCTGACCCTACTGCCTTTCACCAGCAGGAAGGAGTATTTCAATAAGGGTGTATCCACCATTCTTGGTGTGGCAGTGGAGGTTGTGCGCCACCTCCATTGTGGGGTAGATACAGGGAAAGTGCCAAAGTCAAAGTGTGGAGATCAAAATCTCCAAATTGAAGGATTTTTTGATCTCTGCACTTTTTTTAATAAAATTTTTCCCAAAAAATTTAATATTTTTCTTAAATTTGACTTTTTTAAAATGTTTTTACTCAAAGCTAAAATCAAAAAACCAAGTTTGAAGTGCCTAAATTGATGCAATTTAAAATACACCTTAATTTAATTTGGCTTTTGAAATAGAATTTATTTACCTCTTTGAATAGAGGGGACAAAAATGAAAGTGCAAAAATTGAAGTGCAAAAAAATCTTCAATTTAATATTTGATACATCAAAATAAAAAAAAATAATTTTTTTTTCTATATGTAAAAAAAGAAATCAAGAGCTAAAAAAAGCTTTTTTAACTTTAGGCAAATTCCTTATCTTTTTTGTTCAAATATTAATATAAAATACTATTATAAGCTCTTTATTTTTTAAAAAATAAAATTTTATCTCATAAAAATTTATTTAAAAATTTACATATAGTTTCTTAATGGGTGCAGAAATCAAAAAGTAGTCAAATTGAAATCCAAAAAGGTACCAAAAACTAGGTTCACTTAATATTAAATTTATGCAAAAAATTAATATTTTATTCATTATGTTTTATTAGGTTCCTCAAATCAAAAATGAGGAAATCAAAAATTGACTTTTTAGTTCTAGTCACACTTTATATAAGCTTATAAAATTTTAATTAATTATAAAAACTTTTGAAATTCCTCATGTAGATTCTTTAAGACCTGATATTTAAATATATAAAAAAGAAATAAAGTTTTTTGGTAGGTTTTTATTTTATTGCAAATTTAATAAATTGGTGTGTTTTGGAGGCAATTTCAAAAAATATTAAATCAATAAAATATTGTACTATGTCTCCCTATGTTATTTCAGGGGACAAAATTAAGTGCCCAAATCAAAGTGCACAAAAAAAAGTGCAGAAATTGAAGTGCCAAAATCAAAGTGCAATAAGCTCTTGATTTTTTTAAGGTTTCTCCTTTCCACCTCTCATTCCTCCTCAAATTTTTTTAAAAGTTTTGTTGGCCCCTTGGTTGCGCCAGGGGCCAAAAAACTTTTAAAAAATTTCTGCGTCGTCAAGAGGGTGGATTATATAAAATCTGATACCAAGTAGAAAAACTTTCTTTTTTCTTCTCTTCTTCTTTTCTTTTCTCTCTCCATTATTATCCTCAATTATCTCCTACTATCCTCTTTTCATTCTAACCCTTGATTATCTTTTATTATCCTCTCTCCATTATTACTCTCAATTATCTTCTACTTTACTCTTTCCATTCTTACCCTTGATTATACTCTATTATCCTCTCTCCATTCTTACTCTCAATTATCTTCTACTATATCTTTTTACTATATGTATTAGAGTAAAATAAGATGTATAAAATGTTTTTTTGGTTACAAATTTGCTCTATCTATATAATTTTTAGTGGAAGTACAGTGTTTTTAACATAATAATGTTCAAGCCTTCATTTTATGATATGTAAGTGGCATATTATTGATATCTTTGAATATTGTTACTTATTATAAATAAGATATAAGACAATATCTTTTATTAAGTATGCTGCAACATCTTTGATTACTCCCTCTCAGGGAATTAACACCCTGAGTAAATCACCAAGCGGCTCACCAAGTGGTTCACCACCCAGTCAATAAACTGGTGGCACCATTATCAGTTAACTGTCTATGATGGCGATCACTCATCCAGGTCCTAAATGGAACACAACTTGATTAAGCCTTGTGACTCAAGAGGAACATTACTCAGATAAGCCTCATGATCTCCATGACGTACGTGGACGGCATGTGGCTTGTTATGATACTATATAATACCCTATATTCATAGCTAATAAAGTATCATTCTCTTCTTAATCTTCCCCTTTATTTTGTTTATTATACTTCCCAGAAGTATAAACTTGACAGTGGTAGCACAGGTAGGTTATCCATACCTAACCAACTCAAAGGAAAAATTTCTCCCAAGAAAAGAACCCAAACAATGGTACTCCCTAACAGCTGGAGAGATTACAAAGTAGGACAAGACGTTCCTGCAGGCCTTGTCATCTACAATAACGTTTTGTGCCCATCAATCAGTACAACACTCTCAAAGCCCGAAGACTGTTGCCCACCACACTAACTACAACAGCGCCTCCGCAGCCTGAGATACCCAATATTGTGTTTCAACGCCTGCACACTGCTGAAATTGGCACCTTTGCAGGACTACACTGCAAAAACGCCTCCCTCTGGATCAACAGTACACAAAGAAAATTTGACCAAGTGGACTATCCTCAAAGACTCTGGGTCAGCAAAATTGCCCTTCACGTCACAGGAACTGCTTCACATTTTGTAAGCAAAAGACTAGATCAACACCTTGACCAGAAGAAGAATTGGGAGATGTTCAAAGCTGCGTTCCTTGAAAATTTCTCCATGAAAGATTCTGATGTGGTAATCATGACTGAGCTCCAAACCTTCAAAATGACAGGAACTATTGAGGAGTGCATTGCGGCATATGAAGGACTATGTGACCAAGCACCCAACATCATCAACTTTGATGAACCTGGGCCACGCCTAGACTTCTACAATGGTCTCCTCACACACATATGACATCAGTTTGAAATGAATTGCTGCAAGAACCTTGAGGATGTATTCTTAGAGAAAAACCCCGCAGCTCAGAAGTCTGACAATCTACACACCACCAACAAGCGCAAGGAAAACCCTACAGCTAAGAGAGAGCCTCACCCCAATAAGCAAAACAACTGAGCCAACAATACCCCTCCTCAAAATGGGACTTGCACTGCACAAGCCAACCAGGCCAGCATCAAAGATACCAAAAAGGAGGAAAAAGCTCAGGGGAGTGCTTAGGAAAGATTCCCTTCCTCAATTCACAAGACTTGTATAGAGAACAGGATGTGGATTCAATCACCATGATCCAAGTACCCTCCAGCAGTTCTCTACTGTTTGCTGCCCAAACTGGAAATAAACTCCCCAATTATCCTTTCTGCTTTTGCAGATATCAGGGCACAGCACTATTTGACACTAGAGCAGATCAATCCCTTATCAACAAGAGCTTCACGGACTTCATGAAGTTGCCTACCACTCAAAGTAGTGTCAAGAGGGTCATCATGGCAGACAACCAAAGCACACCAGTCACCTAAGAGACAAAACCTTTTTGCGCCCAAATTGGAGACGTACAAACTACGCTCAGCAGCCCAATCATACCAATCCCAAAGTATGATGTCATACTTGGCCTGAACTGGATGAGAAAGACAAAACCTCATATTGACTGGGATAGTGCCACCCTCACCATACAGCAAGGAGAAGTCCACTACCATGTATACCCAACACACCTTGACACACTCATGAGGGACCACATATTTGTGAAAATCATGGAAACAGAAGAAAAAACTGACCCTAGAAAAATCAATTAGAGCATCTGTATTTACAAGGTTATCCACTTCAAAAACATGGAAACTCAACACAAACAGGTCCCCATTAGAGACCAGCTAGTCAGTGAATTCCCCTCTGTATTCCAAGAGACATTACCCGGGTTACCCTCTGATTGGGGTATACAACATGAAATTGAAATAAAAGGGAATGTACTCAAAGCACAACCCATCTACCGCTTCACACCACAAGAAGACAGCACCCTAAAAGCTTACCTTGACAAAG
Source organism: Entomophthora muscae (assembly GCA_014839935.2). Classification (NCBI taxonomy): domain Eukaryota; kingdom Fungi; phylum Entomophthoromycota; class Entomophthoromycetes; order Entomophthorales; family Entomophthoraceae; genus Entomophthora; species Entomophthora muscae. Next base: position 40,526 of record QTSX02000237.1, on the reverse strand, counting down.
CACTCAAAAAAGGCCTCATTAGACCCTCAAAATCACCTTTTGGTGCCGCTGTCTTCTTTGTGGCAAAGAAAGACGGAGGACTCCACCTGGTCACAGACTATAGGGCCCTCAACAAGGTCACAATTAAGAGCAGGTATCCCCTGCCCCTCATTGATGACCTTTTTGATGCCCTGGGGGGTCCCAAATCTTCACAAAAATCAATTTGATAGCAAGTTACCACCAAATTTGCGTGAAACCTGAAGACATTCCAAAGACTGCATTTCAAACAAAGTATGGATCCTTTGAATGTGTTGTCCTCAATTTTGGTATGATAAACGCTCCCAGTACTTTTGTAACCTTCATGAATGAAGTCTTCAAGGAACACATTGGAAAGAGAGCAATTATCTACCTGGAAAACATCATCATTTATAGTCCCAACCTGCAACAACACTGGGAAGATGTCCGCTCAGTTCTCTGTACCTTTGAAGAAAACCAATTGATTGCCAAGCCGTCCAAATGCGAGTTCTTCTCAACTGAACTTCCATTCTTTGGCCATATCATCAGCAAGGACGGTATTAAACCAGACCCAGATAAGATACATGCTATAACAGAGATGCCAGCCCCAAGAAACAAGAGCAAACTCCGCATTTCCTTGGAATGGTAGCCTATATACACAGGTTCATCCCTGACTGGGGCACCCTAACAGCTCCCTTGTCAGCCATCACCTGGAAAACAACCAAATTTGTCTGGACACCCTTACAAGATCAAAATTTCTGTCAACTAAAGGAACACATGGTTGCTTCCCCCATCCTGCAATACCCAAACCATGAGGGTATCTATGAGCTAGAAACTGACACCTATGACTATGCCATAGGAGGAGTCCTCTGCATCTAAACGGCCCAAAATGACTTCCTTCCCGTGGCATATGAGTCAGGGAAGCTATCAGACAGCAAACAAAGATACCCCATACACAACAAGGAATTGGTTACCATCATACACTGCCTCATGAAATGATGATGCTATCTGGAAGGAGCTCAGGCGTTCAAAGTACTCACCAACCACAAGTTGTTGATATTCTTCAAGACACAACAACACCTGTCAAGAAGACAAGCCAAATGGATGAGTCTCATAAAGAGATACCCAATGCAAATTGAATACAAGCTAGGCAAGAAGATGCTTACTGAAGATGCCCTATCAAGGCTATACAATAAACACATCCTTTATACTGATGGCGACCCCAACTGACCCATGCTAATCATGGGAAATCTCCAGGAAGGGTTCCCACCTGGCACACCAATGGACATCCAAGAGAAAGTCATCAAGAACAAACATCTGTTCAAAAACATATATGGTACCCTTCATCAAACACTTCCAAATGATGACACTGTATTCTACGTCCTGTCAACACAAAAGATTGACACAATCCTACAATATCACGGAGACTTGGGACACACCTGTAGCAAAAACTTACATGAATACCTCAAGACACGCTACTGGTGGCACAACATGCTAGATGATATCAGAGAGGTACTGGAGCAATGCAAATTCTGTGAAAAATACATCCAAACCAAAGCTCCATCCAAGTCAGTAGTACCTGTATCCATCACACAACCCTTCAATGTATGGTTGTTGGATATTGTGGGACCTTTGCCCAGTGAAAGCAAAGGCAAGAAGACCTCATCACAGCCATTGACTATGCAATTAGATGGCCCATAACACAAGCCATAAAAGAGCACAAAGTCAACAATGTGAGATAATTCATTGGCAAGGAGATCATAGCAAAGTTTGGGAAGAATGACCTCTTAATCACAGATGGGAGCACTGAACTCAAAGCTATTGACACCAACATCTATCTGTCCAAAAACGGAATCAAACACGTCACAGCCAGCCCATATCACCCACAAGCAAATAGACGCATAGAACAATAAACAGCTCTCTGGTAGATGCCCTCAGTAAGCTATATGGCAACAATCCAAAAGCTTGGGTTGACATGTTACCAATCGCCCTTATGGTCTGCAGAACACAAGTCAACTGTAATATGGGCAAAAGCCCCTATGACTTTGTCTATGATCAGAAACCCTCACTTGTCAGTACAATCACGCAACCACAACTGCCACTTACAAAGAAGATACCAGACAGTAATAACCCAAAAGTATTACAAGCCAGAAAGGACCAAGAGACAATGGAACAACAAAGGGTTAAGCAAGAAGCAATCCCATTACAACAAGAAAGGTTCAAAGTCGGAGACAAGATCTGGGTTGTCAACCATAACCAACACAAATTAAACCCAGGGTTACGCAGACCAGGTATTTTCATGAAAGTTAAGCCCAATAACACCTACCTCATCAAAGGGATTGGAGCTTGGACTGAATTGAAACGTATGCACCACAACTGACTCCGCCTGTGTAAAGCAAGATCAGCCCAACAAAATTCAAGGCTCCCTGTACCCAACACCAAACAAGATCAATACCAAGCCCACATACCAGATACTCTTAAGAAAATTCCCAAGGCTCCGACTTCCAGCACCCCAGGGGGAGATGTCACAACATCTTTGATTACTCCCTCTCAGGGAATTAGAGCCCCAAGTCAATCCCCAAATGCCTCACCAAGAGGTTCACTGACCAGCCAGTAAACTGGTGGCACCATTATCAGTCAATCATCAATTACCGGATCACCTAATCCAGATCCTAAATGGAACACAACTTGAGCAAGCCTTGTGACCTAAGAGGAACATTAATCAGATAAGCCCCATGACCCCCATGATGTACAGGGACGGCATGTGGCTTGTCATGATACTATATATTATTCTATATTCATATCCAATAAAGTATCATTCTCTTCTTAAATCTTCCCCTTATTTTGTTTATTATACTTTCAGAAGTATAAACTTGACAAGTATAAAATTGTATATTATAGATTTAATAAGAAAGTAATATATTTTATATTATTTTAATGATATATTTCTATAATTTTTATCATTGAAATAAGATCACTAATAAACCAAAACGCCTAAAAGCATATGCTTGTATCTTGCAGGAAAAATCCTTTATTTTGCTTATACTGAAGTATTATTATAGCTTTACATAAGCTGGAAATTAAATTATTTTTTTTAATTACACTTATTTTTATAAAGCAGTTTTTTGTGTAGTCTTATATTTTATATTCAATTGAATACAGTTACATATAAATTCTAGTCTAATTTTGCTTTTGAAACAAAAATAAACTTGTGTTTTAAAAACAGCTAATTTAAGAATACTTTTATTATGTAGCATATATTTTTTATTGCAGAAATAAATTTCTTGGGGTCTTTTTAGTCTAGAATAGATTAAAAAATATATAGTTTCATATTATAAACTGTATTTTATTCTGCTTCAAAGCTAACCTCTGGAAAATCAATTTTTCCACTTTGATCTTTGATATTTTTGATTTTTGCACTTTTGACCTTAGGAACTTTGACCTAAGGAACTTGCCCTGGTTACATACTGCCAAACCCATTATAGGCGCCCTTAAAACTCTCTTTTCTAATAAATATCTTTAAACTTTAGATTATTTTAATTATAAATAATTTTTAAAATTCTTATTTTGGCAAACAAGTTTTGCGAAATAAATCCCAGATAAGGTTTTCATAAAAGCATAATAATATACATTAATAAAATGCAATTCTACTTTGTACCTTATACCTTTATCTTTTTTAATTTGATTTTTATATTTATTTGACAAAAGTGATATAAATATATTTGCGTAATCCAGTATCAAGTGTTTGGGATAACCTCATATGGCATAATAAAAAATATAAAATAAATAAATTACTAACCTTCATTGATGATCCTGCCAAATGTGATTGTGGGCTTAGAAGCTTTTAAATATAAAATGATAATTAATAAATATTAAATAGTAAATTAGAGAACATAAAAAGGTTGGACAAGCTAAGACTTTAATTGATTGGCTGTTTGGCAAGGCACACAGGGATGAACAAATCAGCGTGGCCATAGAATTTGGCCACAGTCTCAGCTGGGAGGGTGTGGATCCCAGTCTACAGCAAATAAAACAGGTCCTTGGTCCCAGTTGGGGTCCCTTGCTTGACAACTTGCTTGAGCCACCCAAAGACTTCCTCAATGGGATTTAGGAAGGGCAAATAATCAGGGAGGAAGAGAAGGCGCAAATTTGCCATGGCCAATTGCTGGGGGCCCACTGAGCTGTTGGTGTCAATCATTAGGAATTCCTCAAGAATATCAGCCACCTTATGGAGACCAACATTCTCCAGCACAATGACGTTGGTGAAGCCTGGGCTTGTGCGCCTCAGGTGCTCCTGGACCAATTGGAGGAATGATAGAAAGGTACGGCTATTGTGAGAACCCAATATCATTTGATACAGCTTGACCCCCTTTGGACCAAGGAGAGCCATCATCAAATAGGCTGTGGCGCAGACTGCAGCACACTGAGCCATCCTGTCATTTGAGCCTTTGGGGACATACCCATTGCACATTGACAAGGCAAATGCTGATTTGTCAATGTAATAGAATTTGACTGTCCCCTTGGCTTTGAGGGCAGTGTACGCCTCTGCGTATTTTTTCCAGATGTCAATGTTGGCTGGACTATTACAATTGTAGAGGGATACCCCAAGATTTTTCCAGGAAAAGCGCATTCCCTTGACCAGATGGTAGTAAAAGAAAATTGAGACCTCAACACCAAAAGTAGATTTAACAATTGACTGTATATTTTCCAGTTCAAGATGATAGTTCCAGGTTATCCACTGGCGGATTGCCCATTTGTGCTCCTTGGTGAGCATGATTAACACGCACAAGGATTTCTCTGCGGCAAGGACTTGGCCAGTATCAATGAACTTGTTGAAGGTCTTTGAGGCGTACTTGGGATCCATCCCAACAAGAGCTGCGGCCGCCTTGTAATCACCAGATTCCTGCATTAGTTTGAGCAGGTTGATGTGTTTGATATCTTGGATGCACTTCTAGGCGGGCTTAGCGGGAGTAGTTGAAATGGGATCCTGCTCAGGGACTGGCTTGCAAGGCATGGGTACCTTGGTGTAGAACACAGCAACTTTCTTTAGCACTAACTATCCCTCTGTGGTTCTGTAGAGCTCAGGCTCCTTGTCCTCTTCCTGGTTGCTATCACTGACATAGGGCTTGTAGCTAGTATCAAGTACAGGCTTCACCTTCTCCAGCATGGCTGACGGGAACAACTCTTGCCAGTACACAACGTCAAACACTTACAAAGTAAGTTCTACCTCCTTGTTTCTAACTTTATTTATAAAGGTGACCTTAGTGGGCTTCTGGGTCAGCTTTGGGACCCAAGGGTTGATGCTCTGAACCCTAGCAGCTTATGCTCCTTGAACCAGCTGTGTCAGTGCAGCGTCACTATTGAACTTTCCTATCCCATCTCCTTCCTGAGTAGGCACTTGGGTTGCACTAACTCTGTTCTTTGACCCGCAAGACAACTGCAACTGGGGTGCACAACAGGTGCATTGGTACTCTGTTGTTGTGTTCCTTCCATTTCAAAATTTAATAAAATATTAAATAAATTTCAATTAATTCTGTAACTGCTGTTTTAGCAGAGTTACATGGGAAAAACTTTTAGAAACTAGATAACAATCTTTATTGGGAGATAGGTATTATATAGTCATTGTGAATTGTGGATAACAGGAAAATGATAGTGTTGATCATACGGTGGGATGATGAAGGGGGTGTGTGGGGTTCCTGGTCACCAGTCCCCAAAGTGTGTCCTGGGTCATAGCCAGGGACTGGCTTGGAGGAGTTGTCATTCTCCAACAATGGTGAATGGTTGGTTAGGAGCTTATACTTGGCCTGCATAAGAGCAAACTCTTCCAGTACCTTCCCAATTACTAGACAAGCGTCTCCACCATACACTTGTACTTCAGCAGGCGCCAGCCCTTTTGTAGACTGATACCAATCCTGTAATAGTCTAGCAAACTCTTCCCCAATAAACTCCCTTCCTCTATTTGTCATTTCAAGATGCCTAGTCACCTTTTCCCACTTCTCCTGGACAGACTTACTAGAGGCAAACTTCCTGCACCCTAGGTAATAGGATTCCTTGTCCCCTGGGCTAGGATAGAAAATGTGGGTTAATTGATTCATAGAACTTATATCATTTCTTAATGTGGGAAATTTGGGTAGGGGTTGTAATAGACACTTTATTCACAGTCAGAAGGAAGATACCCTTATAAACCTTCTGATATATGGCCTTGGGGTAGGGAATAATGAGGGGTTTGTGCCAATACTTGGAGTCCTTTAACAGTCTCTTGGACTCCTTGTACTTGGTCTTTGGCTCCTGCTACTTGGTCTTGGGCTCCTGTGTTCTAATCTTGAACTCCTGCGGTCTGTTCCAGCTCTGGCTTCCTACTCTTGGTTTTTTGGCTCCTTCTGTAGCTTTTGTGGCCTTTGTAATCCACTTGATCTAGTCCCTGAAGAGTCTCAGATGGCTCTCCCTTTTATAGCCCCTTGTTTCAGACCAAAAAAATCTCTTAGAACTCTGGTTTTTCAAAGCTTAAACTATCCAGTTTTTCTCCTTCTATAATATATTAAACTTTATATCTTACTTCAGCCAATGAAATCCCTGAATTTTCTGCTTCTGCTCCTCATTTTTTAGGCTTTAACTCTTAAGTTAAAGCCCTTAAAACACTGATCAAATAGACTCTGGCTTGCAACCAATCACACACCGGAATTCAACGGTTTTGCCAAAAAGGTTTCCCCGGATGACCCGTTCTTGACCCTGGTTCAAACCTGAAGCTGTTTTGCTCTGGATAAACAACTGCTCCACGTTTTGAACGGTTTTGCCGTAATTACTGTCATGTTTTCCCGGCAAATCTCGAGCGCTTCCACATATGTTTTACTCAGGCAAATTTTGACCCCTCAATTTTGCAATGTTTCCCTGTGTTTCTCCGTATTTCTCTCTTTTTTTTGCAACTTTGAACCTGCTTGCTGCTTGTCCTTTTGCCTCTCCTAGTTGTTCTTGGAAAAATTTGCTCTTTTGCCCTTACAGTTTCTCCGTTCTTTTTCCAGATTCTTTCTGGAACATTTCCTCCTTAATTCTTTTTTTCTAAATAAATTTATAGTTCTAACAAACTATATATTATTTTTCCTCCTCTTTCTTTTTTATTATATGATATTAAATCCTTTTTTAATCATAATCAGGCAGGATTTAATTATTATTTAACTGCTTCTTTTTATCTATTTTCCTCTCAAAAGACACTAAAATCAGCTCTTCCAGCCTCTGCATCCAGTCTGGCTAGTTCATCCTCTCAGCTCTTCAGTTCTTCAACAAAAAATTCTGGTCCTTTGGACATCCTGCTTTATGATCAGCTAGTCCTACATCATAATCTTCTTGTCCTTTAACTTATCCTCAACCAGTTCCTCAGCAAATCCTCACTAGGAACCTCCTTTGCTCCTTCTACACACTGAAGCATATTGGTTCCCATAATTCAATATGAATTAACAGTCCGTCAACTAGCCTTCACTGTGATCAAACAGTTCCTCCTGCTAGTCTTCTCTGTTAATTCTGTGAACCACCTTGGTTCTTTATCTCAGTCCCCATTACCAGAACTTGTAGACCCAGGCATGAGTCTACATTGAACTGGCATTTGATTGGGCCCTTGCAAGTGGCAATCCACTTAGGCCATTCAACCATAGATTAATGTCTATGCGTTGTCTTTACTCACCCAGGTGATTAAGTCTGGGCTTTCAGTCGCAGAGTAATCAGCTCCACTTCCCAGAGGCCTGATCACACCAAGTTCTGCAGCTTGCTTCCCCAAGCAAACTGCCTTGGTGACACCTCTGAGAAAATCTATGCCCTCTAATACTCACTTTGGGTTCCCCCAAAGCTCCCATAGGGGCATAAACAAGGACACCCTACCAGTCCGTTAGGTAGGGTGCTTGCTCACAGACCTCCTGTAAGCGTATTAGGGTACATAGAGCCCTTAAAGCTCTTCCCCTCCCTGGCAGCCTGCATTACCCGCCAGGGGTCCAGAACCTACTCCCCCCAGACAGACAAAGTTTCCTGCTTGCTATTTCAGTCTTCACCCTTCCGCAGCCACAGTTTCCTGCAAGGTGAAGCACTATAGCCCACAGCAGCCAATTTCTTCTGCTAGGTGGAGGCAATATCTGCCTCTGGTAGTCCTATGTTACCTACCAGCCAGGCCTTACTTACCCTAGTAGTCCCATGTTACCTACTAGGCTCACCCTACTTACCCCTAGTAGCCCTATATTACTTACTAGCTTACAGCGTCACCAGCTAATCACACAGTGTCACTCTTCAGCATATTGTCTTTATTTGAAGCCAAATCAACCCTTGCCTGCAAAACAACATACATGTGGATCACCACAGGGTGACTTGATCCTGGTAATAGGTCAAGCACCAAAATGAGGTCTCCACCGTGAGGGATTGTCATTTGTTCATGTTGTTGAATTTGGAAATTTGAGTTGACTTCCTAGTTTGGCTTTGAGTGACTGGATAATTGTATTGCGGGTCACAAGCGCGCTTACTCAGAACCTTGTTGGCGGGTCAAGCCTGCTGTTTCAACATTAAGTTACTCCTTGATTTTAATTTTTACTTTTATCTGAATATGGATATTTAATTAATATTTTTCCCACCCAATATCCCAGTATAGATTTTTTATTTCTATATTAGTTGTTTTTGGTTTTACAACACCCATTTTAGAACACTCAAAAAAATCCACCCATTTTCCCAGATTTTACTGCCAAATTCAAACACCCAACACAATATTTTTAAAATTTATGTTTCAGATCTTGTGTCTTATTTTAGATACCTTGGTATCATTCTTAATTACAATCCATTGCACACAACATTTGAGTGATTCTGTTTATATAGTGAGTTGCTATTGTGTTTTGTTTTTGGATTGAGTTTTGACACACCACGCTTGGGCGTATTTGTCACTGATTCACATAGTAAACATATGTACACCAAAAGTCAACTCACACCATTTTGTTTGTGAATCCATGTATTTTTGGATTTTATTTTGAATGGTTTTGCTTTGCGCGTGAGCACTTCTTTGCTGTGTTGATCCATTTTGCCCATTAACACCAAAAATCCCTGTTAACAGAGCGTATAGTTTAAACTGATAGTTGGATTTTGTTTAAATCTGAATTCATTTTGTTTAAATTTGAGTTATTTTTGGTTGTTGCCATAGCTTTTAAAACTACTGTATATTTGATGCTTAGCTTATTAAAATAGAAAAAAGGTTTAGAAAACAATACAGTTAATAAAATAAGGTTTATTTTTTTTATCTGTATATTTTACACTTTGAAAGTTTCTTCAGTAAACTAAGCATTATATCAATGTTTAAAAAAGCATAAGATTATGACTAAATAGTACAAATGTGTTAAAAGGCTTTAAAATGCTTAAGCTGGCGCCTTGGCTTAATATAATAAATAATCACCCATATCTTGATCTCAGTACAAGTCTTGTTATGTAGGGGAGAGAATCTTGCCTAGGCATCCCTGATTTTACCCATGCAAGGGGTCTCCAGGGTGCTCTAAATATGGTTGGTGTGCTTGTTGAGGCAAGTGCCTTTTCTGGGCACAGTACTCCCCTTAGGTTTAGCCATCTGGTGTAGGTTGTCAGGATTCTGGGCAGGAAACTTGACTCCCAAGAGGATTTCTTGGAGTTTGGTGCAGTTGATTATATAAAATTACCACATGGTTTATGACAGGAGTCCATAATAGAAATATTAACAGAGTAGTGGAACCATCAAGGTCCATATGACAGAGTGCCCTGGCTTGAATGACTTTGTACTCTGGGATGTACTTATTGATGTCTCTGTCATATCTAGGCTAATGATTTTGATGAGGAGCACCTTTTGGGAAAGCTTCAAATATGGAATTGAGAAAGAAGAGAAGTATATTTTATTGGATAATACTTTAGACTTATATAGCCTTAGCTGTGGCAGAGATTTATTTTGATTGAACCTGGGGGTTGGTCATGTGAAGGATGGGTTTGAGTTGCTGTATACTTGGACAGTCATGTGATATTGCTTGGTTGCCATTCCCGGTATGTCAAACTGTATATTGGGAGGGCACCAAATTGAGCAATGACTGGATGTTAAGTGAGTTGTTGGTAGCCAGAATACTTGTACATCCAGATCCTCAACAATTTCTTGGGCTATCATGACACTGGTGCCCTTGAGCGCAAGGTTCTCAAGGTAGCTGTTTTGAACACCTCTCAGTTTTTTCACTGGGTATAGTTGATCCCAAACCATCCCCTCAAAAATCATGGGGCCATTCTGGTGACTTGGAGGGAAGGTTCACTTTCCAAAAACCTTTGGGGGTAAATGAACTGTGTAAACCTGTTTCATATGCTGTAACTCTAGAGGGCGGTGTTCTCTTGGCAGGGTCCTGCAGATACCCCAATCTCAGCAAGACTGAGGGGTTAGATCAAGATGGACAGTACCTTGGGATGATGATGCTGCAGACCAGTTCAGGACTCTGTGAGTGCTAGGCAAGCTGATCTGCTTGATGGTTATAATTATGTTGTTGAACATGATGTACCCCACAAGCTGCCTTGGCCCTCTTTATGTCTTCTCCAGATGGTAGAGAGGACCATTTATGGGTCTTTGGTGGGATTTTCCTTTAATACAATTGGGTGTGGATAACCTGCTTCTTCTACTAGTGTAAGTTATATACCTTTTTGGAGGTATATAAAATGAATAAATGGGGAAATCAAAGATGATAATACAGGTTTTTTGATATAAAAGAAGTGGGTTATATAATATTTTGCAATTTAAATAGAGTCCATGTACATTGTGGGGCCTGTTTAAGTATTATTCCTGGTAGGATGTGAAATATCTGATTATTGTAACTGTGCTGTTTTAGCAGAGTTACACGGGGAAAAATATTTAGAAGATAGATAATAATCTTTATTGTGAGATAGTGATTATATAGTTCATGTGAATCAAGGATAAGAGAAACATGATTGGTGATCACACGGCTGGATGGAAGAAGGGGGTGGCTTGATCCTGGTAATAAGTTAAGCGCCAAAACAAGGTATCCACCAGGAAGGATCATCATATGTTCATGTTGTTGGATTTGGTAATTTGAGTTGACTTCCTAGTCTGGTTTTGAGTGACTAGATAATTAGATTGCAGGTCACAAACCCGCTTGGTTGGAACCTTGCTGGCAGGTCAAGCCTGCGGTTTTGACCCCCCCAACTGAAGGTCGGCCTCCTCTGGGGGAAGTTTGTCAGGGAGGTTGTCAGGAGCCAGGGCGCCGTATTGAACTAGTTGTTGTTCTGTGGTAGGCAGGGCGGTTTCTTGTTGTTTCTGTCTTGCTTTGCAGGGCCGTAGGTAATCATGGTACAGGGTCTTGTCTTGCTTACGTTTTCCAAGCCCTTGCATGAGGTAAGTGTTATTGTTGTTTACCTTTAGAATGATTACTGGGCCTACTTTCTTAGGTTGTAGCTTGCTCTTATTAACATTCATGACCCATAATTTGTCCCCAACTTCATGTCTATTGCAGATGGGGACAAATGTCTTTTGCAGACGTTCATTCTCCTTTGCTGTTTGCTTGCTGTTAGCCTCTATTACTTGAGGGTCTGAGCGTGGAGGGACTTCACTTGGAATTTCCAGTTTAGGTCCTGTCAATTCTTGAATGATATTTGGCTGTGTGCTGTATACCAGTTCAAATGGGCTTTTTCTGGTGGATCTGTTCACTTGGGTTCAACACACAAGTAGTGCAGTTGGTAGCTGCTTATACCAGTCTTCAGGTCTCCTGGCAGTGAGTTTGGCTAAGGCTTGCATGAGGCTACCGTTAAGCCGCTCCACGCGCCCATTGGCCTGTGGATGGTATGGTGTTGTCAAAGTGTGCTTGACTATGTTTTTGATGAGGTATACATTGGTGTCTTCAGAGGTCAATTCTTTGCCTCCATTGGTTATCAGGAGTTCTGGCTTTCCAAACTTACTGATTATCTCTTTACCAATCAATTGTCAAACATCATTACCGGTGTGTGCCTTCACTGCTTGGGCTACTGGCAATCTTGTCGCAAAGTCAATGGCAGTGATGATGTATTTCTTGTCATTGTGTTTCCCTGGCATGGGACCAACAATGTCAAGAGCCCATACTTTGAAAGGTAGTTGTGTGCGGATGGGAAGTACTGAATTTGGCGGGGGTTTTCTTTTGGCAAACTTTTTGCATACCTCACATTGGTCTAGAACTTCTTGAACATTGCGGTATAAGGTTGGCCACCAGGCCTTATGTTTAAGGAACTCATATAGATTTTGGCTCTTGGTATGTCCAAGGTCTCTGTGATAGTGTAGGATGGTGTCAACTCTCTGATGCGTGGGAATGTAGAGAATAGTTGTGCCATTAGTCATCTTTCTGTGCAAGGTCCTGTATACGTCAGCAAAGAGGTGTTCATTCTTGATGACTGTTTCCTTTGTTATGTTGGTGGTGCCAGGGAAAAAACCTTTGTCCTTTTTTTGTAGCACCAAGAGAGGCCAGTCTGGGTTGAGTCCATTCTCTCCTCTTGAAGCACAGAGATACAGGCGGGACAGGGCGTCTGCCATGGCAAGCTTGGCCCCAGGTTTGTACTGGATGAGCATGTTAAATCTCTCCAATAGTTCCATCCACTGCTCTTGACGGCGCGACAGATTTGCTTGAGTCTTGAAATAGATGAGTGACTTGTGATCAGTTAATACTGTAAATTCTTCCTGTTGTTCTAGGTAACAGCGCCATTTGACTAGACAGTGCACAATAGCCTACAGTTCTTTGTCATGGATAGGGTATTGACACTTGCCATCTTTCAATTTTTGCAATTCATAAGCTACAGGAAGGAAGTCACTGTCACTATTTTTGATTCATAGTACTCCCCCAATGGATGCATCTGAGGCGTCGGTTTCCATCTGGTATTCCCTTTCATGTTTGGGGTATTGTAAGATGCAAGCCATTGTGAGTTTCTCCTTGAGGCGTCTAAAACAGAGGTCATGTTGGGGGGTCCACAAAAACTTGGACTTGGCACCTGTTATGGCAGATAAGGGGGCAGTCAAAACGCCACAGTCAGGTATGAAGCGTTGCACATAGGCCACCATTCCAAAGAAGATGCAGAGTTCCGACTTATCCTTGGGTGGTGGCATCTTGAAGATGGCCTGTATCTTTTGACTATTGGGTTTGATGCCATCCTTTGAGACTATGTGTCCCAAGAAAGGTAGTTGCTCACAGAAGAACTGGCACTTGGAGGGCTTGTCCAACAGTTTGTGCCATGCCAAGGTAGCAAAGACTACCTCTAGGTCTTTGTGGTGTTGTTCCACTGAGGGGCTATAGACAATAATGTTGTCTAGATACACTAGGGCGTGCTTGCCTATGTGAGGTGCAAACACTTTGTTCATGAAGATTACAAAGGTGGACAGGGCATTGGTCATGCCAAAGTTGAGCACCACACATTTTTAGAAGTCGTATTTAGTGTGGAAGGCTGTTTTGGGAATGTCTTCCTCCTTAATATGAATCTGATTGTAGCCTGCAGTTAGATCAATCTTGGAGAAGACAGTGGCTCCTCCCAAGGCATCAAAGAGGTCGTCAATCAGTGGCAGTGGGTAACAATTCTTGATGATAACTTTGTTTAGGGCGCGGTAGTCTGTGACCAGACGTAAGGTACCATCCTTCTTAGCCACAAAGAATATGGTGGCCCCAATGGGAGACTGTGAGGGGCGGATAAGTCCTTTTTCCAATGCCTCCTTGAAGTAGGCGCGTAAGGCATTGTCTTCATTTGGGGTCAGCCTGTAGATGGGGCGTGCCTTGGGTACAGCCCCCTTGAATTGGATGGAGTGCTGAATATGCTTCTCAAGGGGCAGCCCAGGTAGCGCTTCCTCAAAGATTTCTGGATGGCGGGCCACAATGTCACTGTCCTGAGGTGTGGAGGTATCCTGGTGATCTTTGAAATGTATGATCTTGTACTGGCAGGAGTCCCAGTCAATTGCCTTCAGGTTTTTCTTCTCGTCCTGGGTCTCTGTGATACGTACAAAGACGTGGTTGCATAGCAGTTGGTCCACGGAGTCAGGATAGATATGGTGGTTGACACCTTCACGCTTGATGATCAACACTGAGGTTGCCCAGTTTATGTGAGAGTTGTTCTTTTGTAATCAGTCTAGTCCCAGTACAATGTCAAACTTGGGAAAGTCAATGATGGGACCTTGAATGGTGGAGTGAAGGTTCTCAAGCATGACAGAGAAGGGGGCAGCTTCCTTTGTCATGGCAATGTGGTGTTTGTCATCCAGAGCCACATTTTTAATCCATAAAGGATTAGTGGCCAGTTTGAACTTATCCACAAAGCTACTGTTGAATAGGGTTTGGTCTGCGACCAAGTCCAGGAGTGCTGAGCCTGTATAACTGCAAAAGCAGAAATGATAGAACATCAATTTATTGGGATGTCTGGCAATGGTGTACAGTACCGGGTCCTCCGAGGGCACCTGGATCATTGGGCATTGGTTATGTCCTTGGGTCGGTATTCATCATTGGGCGAGTCAGGAGTTGTGTGGGGAGAGCTTGGCTCACTTAGTGCTCTACCTGGGCTTTTCCCTCATCTTGGTTGCTTTGTGTGGCGGTGATACAAAAATGGGTACAGTTTGACTGACCATTGGTTCCATTTCCATGCTCATTTGAACTCGTGGGTTTGTGGTTGGCGTTGTTCCCATTGCCTCCAGGAGGTGGTCGAGAGGAGCGCCCGCCTGGATGGGAATCCTTGGGTCTTTCTTGTTTCCCAGTTTGTGCCTTATGCAGTGCGTTGGATGTTTGCTCCGCTTTCTCTGCTTCACGGTACATGCTTTGCAGGTTGGTCACCTGATCCAGGTTCACATGTATCATCATGTGCAACTTAAGAGCGTCGTAGTACATGAGGTGTGTGGCTGGGGTGTCAAAGGCCATGTCAGATGGTGCACGCAGACGGAGTTCCTCGTAGGCGCGGGTGAGTTCCTTTACGGTGCCTATCTGGGTCAGGTTCTTTACTTGGCGTATGATCATGAGTGCTGTATCTTTAAGCACAAATCTTGCCAGGAAGTCTTGTTTAAAGGTATCCCAGTTCTTGTCGGTGTACTCTTCATGCCACTTGTTGCACCAGGTGCCAGCGTCATGGGTCAGGAGAATGGAAATTTCTGCAATCCAAAACCGCTGGGGGCATTCCATCTGAGCCAGCTTGCTCTGGGCGGACTGGATCCATGCACAGCGTTATCGTTGTTGGCCCCGGCAAAAGGTTCCAAGGCGGCACTTCATAGTCTTTGAGCCACGTAGGCGGGCATGGTGGTTTTGTCGGCTGGTCACGGCATCGAGGAGAGGGCCTGAAAGAAACCTTGTGCAGACATGGCGTTGAAGGCAGGTAGCGGGATCACCATGTTTTGGTATAGGACAAAACCATTGGGTATCTCAGCACCAGGAGTGTACAGAGTCCATTCAGGCGGGAGGCCAGACATAATTCTGTCGAGGATTTGTTGGCCGCAGCGTGTGCGGGCAACAGGCGGAATTTTTCAAGATAAGGTAGGATGGAGAACCTACCTGTGCTACCAATGTTGTAACTGTGCTGTTTTAGCAGAGTTACATGGGGAAAAATATTTAGAAAATAGATAATAATCTTTATTGTGAGATAGTGATTATATAGTTCATGTGAATCAAGGATAAGAGAAACATGATTGGTGATCACACGGCTGGATGGAAGAAGGGGGTGGCTTGATCCTGGTAATAAGTTAAGCGCCAAAACAAGGTATCCACCAGGAAGGATCATCATATGTTCATGTTGTTGGATTTGGTAATTCAAGTTGACTTCCTAGTCTGGCTTCGAGTGACCGGATAATCGGATTGCGGGTCACGAACCCGCTTGGTTGGAACCTTGCTGGCGGGTCGAGCCTGCGGTTTTGACATGATCCAGGTGTGACATTAGGGTGTGGTGATTGTCATGGCCATAGTTTCTTTGGGTGTGGCTCGGCCAAAGCGCCGCCACCTGGGGAAGCCCCGCCTGAAGCCCGGCCCGCTTGCGGCGATCATAGATTTAAATCTAACGATCAATCACAAATGGGTGGTGGCATGGGAAATTGGGTCTGAGTGGGGCGCAGATGCCCCACACCCGATTTCCCCCTCTTGGACCTGTTGGTCACAAAATCCTGACCCCAAAGGAGGTCAGGTAACAGCTTACAGAACTACCATTGGTGGTATCTGTAAACTGACTAAATATCATATACAAGGAGGCCACCTCTTCAAGATGCACCCAAAGGCTTTAAGTAACAATGGTCCTCACCAAACTACCTTAGTAGTTTGATATTTTACTCTCAATGAATATCTTGCCTCAATGATTCACTTATTTCAATATTTTCCAATCAGATTTGTAATAACCAGACCGCTAGATTCTGCTTTCTTACCTCTGCGATTTCCTGGTAATCTTCCTCCTCCTGCTGAAATGATCCCTGAAACTCAGGAAATTGAATGTGAGCCTATCTATGCTGCTGATTCCTTGACGTTGAGCCAAATTAAGGTCTTAATGATGTACCTGTGCACAATCTTCTGCTGCATATTTCCTTATTCACTCTTCAAGTGTGACTATTTCTGAGTAAACATGCATCATCTCCTCCTCATTGGTAATGTCATCCTTGTTTGGGTATACATTCCCCATTTGATCGATTATAACGAGCTCTCACTCTACTTCACCCTGACAGCGATAGTGCCACCTACTATCCAGCAGCCATAGGTTACACGGGAAGCAGAAGAAACATCTGAGGATGTTAAGAAAGGGAGCCCCTTCTCTTTGCAAGATCCGATGTGAGCTCCAAAAACTTGTAGTGCTGAACTACAAATATTGGACATCTTCCCAGACCAGGAGATAACAACGCTTGCCTTGTGGGAGCTTCTACTGCCAATCCGATTAAACAAAGCAACGGGGATCAGAGATATCGTTCATTGAAATCAAGGGGACATGGGATTTACACCAAGCCATGAAAACTTTGCAAGCATTTGGAAGATCTGGATATTTGGTCCAGGGTTGAATCCGGCACCAAGCTACCTTTACCCGCAGCGGAAGGTTAATTCGGGGTGCGAGATTGGTTCTGGGAGTGGGCTTAGTTTGGACCGGCAGACCCGGTTGGGGGTGGTGCATGATGGGTTACTTGGCTCGCTTTTCACCTGCAGCGATTGGGTTGCCAAGTTTAAAAGATCCGCCGAGCGGTGCCGATTTCGCACCCGGCTAAGCTGGCGCTCTGGTTTTCACATGTACTGGAACTTAAGACGATGCGGCTTGGGCGGTATATGGGGTTGGGCTGCTTTGTCGATCAACGCCGGTCCATTTAAAGGGCCGTGGTCTAAGTTGGCGGTGGAGTTTGTTCTAAGGTTGAAGCTGTTAAGATAAATCTATAATATTGTTTGGTTGGTAGGGATGTTGAGTTATGTTTATTACTATACATCATCCAATCAATTACACATTTATTAATCCAAGCAATATATTATGCCGCCTGGGATTAGCCTTCCATCCTTCGACTACTGTATTGTACCAAGCCAAGCGTATTAATTGTTATACTTTGGAGCAGCACATGAAGTATGGCTTTGGTTACACATTGGCTGGGAGCGTGGATGAGCCTCCATTTAAGAGCTTTAATCAAGTTCTATTTAAAAATGGAAAGGTGGGTAATTCTCAGAATGGTGTTAGAAAGCTATATAGGGATTGATTCTTATATTTGAACCTCTCCTAGTAGCATTGCACTGGATTGGGTGCTACACGAAGCTGGCCTATACATGTGCATTATTAAAATTTTATATGCAGGTTTGATTTGAATTACAAGTGAGGTGATTGGCTGGTTTGATTTTAATTATGATTTAAAATGAAAACATTCTTTGTTTGCTTATTAATAGAAATTTATATGCACTTTAATCTGAATTACAAGTGAGGTGATTGGCTGGTTTGATTTCAATTATGATTTAAAATGAAAAACATTTGTTTGTTTATCATTGGAAATTTATATGCACTTTAATTTGAATTAAAAGCTGAAGAATATACTGGTTCGATTCTAATTTTTAAAAATAAAAAATGTATTGTTTGAAATGATTCAAGATAATCTAGCCACTACAGTAGTACCTGTACGAAAAACTTTTTAGGGTGGCATAAGCGATGCCCAGATGGGAATGCTTTGATATCGATTGCTTTATTGAGATATGAATATTTCTGATATGCTTACGTTTTCTGTCGTTGTCACGAGTTGTCAAGCTTGCAGTGTAACTTCAAGTTGGTTGCTTGTGAGACAAGTCTCGCTCCACAAGCTTAGTATACATGGACATTATGGGAGAGGCTAATTAAGGATGATTTATTCGATATACGCTAAATTTTATCTTTGTTAAAATGGATGAGATCCGATTTTTGGGTTGTCACTGATAAGACTTTCCTAAGCTCACTTCAACGTATTGTAGATTTATTAAAGCGATTGATGTTATTAGTAATCGGTACAAGAGTTTAATTGATTTTTATTTATGCTAGTTAAACCTTTTAATCTGATTGGATAGGTTAATTAGGAATTGAGTGGTTTTAGTTTGTTTAGGGTGGGTCAAGTTCCACAATTTCCACCTCATTCAATAGGAATGTCACTATATTTTTTAAATTAATCATACGAAACTAATGTGCTTTTGATATAGCATATAACTGCTGCTAAAAATTAAACTGTAATATTTTTCCATAAAGAGCACAATATTAGCCGCTGGACATTGTTTAAGAGGAATAGTGCTCTCGCTTGATAGCATATTGGCTGCAACCAATCAGAAGTGGTCTTAATTAATTGGTTTAGGTAAGCGGGTCGTGGGTTGAACATATCAATGCGCTAAGAACATTAATACCACGAGCCACGAGGACGAAGAGTATGGCTACTGTTAGCTCCGATACCTTCTTGCGAGATTACTTTGGGGCAGCAAGCGTGTTGAACCAAGTGAGTGCCGTGTCAGCTGGTCTGATCCTGGTTATACTTGGGGTCCTGGCGATCCATGATGCCAAGATGGTTAATCGCATCAGTCTACGGCTTACTGCTGGCATTGCTCTGGTGGACTTGATGAATCATCTTAACAATGTCCTTCATCGAACTTTGGGCGAGGGCGACTTGTGTGTGATTAGTGGGTTCTGGCGCGTGTTTGGACGGCAGCTATATTGCTTTCTCAACGTTTCCATTGCCTTAAATCTACAGTTGATCCTTCTGGGCGGCCATCGCCCCAAACCATCGTGGGAGAAGTATTACTGGATCTTCTCGTTGGGTATTCCGCTGGTCATGAACTTGCCGCCACTAGCACTGGGGATGTTCGGCTTTAACGGTGAGCGGTGCTATGTGCGGCATGTTGGCCACCACCGGGTACTTTTAACCATCAATATCTCCCTGATCATACTCTTTACTTTGGTCTACTGTACTTTTATCTCGGTACTGGTCATGCTTCGCCTCCGTGCCAAACTAGCCATTGTGCGCAACCTGAGCCCCAACCAGGACATGGACCAGCACATCCAACGCCAGGTTGAAAAGAGCCTCAAGCGGCTCATCTTCCGCATTTCCCTGTACCCCTTCACCTGCGTTATATCGCTCTTCATTTACTTCGTTTCCACCGTGTGGAATGTCTTCTTTGAAGAAAACTCAACCCTCATGACCGTGTCCATGTTCAGCCTAAGTAAGCCATCCCAATTCCAACCTAACCATCAGCTCTCACTGGTTTCCTTAATTTAATTGCCTTCCTGTTCGACCCCTCCCTGCACAGCGCGGTACGGGCCATGGTCGCTTCGTCCCGAGAGCGGTTTTATAGCTCTCGCTCGTCAGGTAATCCTCAATCAAAGTATCGACTAACCTTATAGAATCTTCATCGAACCTCTTCCTTAACCCTAAACCTGAGATCAGCCACCGCACCTCCATCCATGGCGACAACAACCTGCGACTCTTATAGACGTTTTAACTCATAATAGCATTGACAACTTAATCTTTGACCCCAGCTTCATCACTTTCAGTAAAAAAACTAATTTTTTAACTATTCCTTAACAACCCTTAATCTTTACTATCCGACCCCCAATAGGGCTGCGGCAGATCTGAAACGATGGCTGCTTTATAAAAAGCAGCATTCGTCTCAGATCTGGCTATGATTCCAGAAAATCACTCTGGCTACATTTTTTCCGGAATCGTAGCCTTGAAACCATTAGGGGAGTTTTCTATAGATTTTTTAAACAAAAACTATATTTTTCTTTCAAATTTTAAAACAATGAAACATCCAGATTTAGAATCAAATTTCAGCCAAGAATAAAAATTTATTAAAATATAAAGAGCTGGCTCTTTCAGAAAAAAGCAAGCCAGCTTTGAAAGCTTGCCCCAATCCCACCAAACTGATTCTCTTCCATCTAAAGCAGCTGTGGGAACAAGTGTTGGGTGGTGGATACAATATCAAAAGAACAAAGCTGAGCTACTCCCAGCCTTTCCCTTTCACAAACCAACCTGTGTATATGTTTCTGGTATCCTAGCAGGAAACCCTTTCAATCAGTTTAGCAACTACTCTATCATTATATCTTCTGCTGTGATGCACAAAACTAGAGGGCTGCTCCAACTTTGGCATTATGATTGCCACTCAACTAACAAGACAACCTGATCCCTGATCCTTAATGTGCTAATTCCGGAATAAACATCCCAAAACAATATCAGGATCAATACCACATCCCTTATTCACATCTCTCTACCATATATCACACACAATATTTCAATAAAAACCCTATCTTTCTCCTTTAACCCTCGCTTCTCCCAAGCCTCCTCTCAACGCTCACTTAGGCTACCCCAGTTTTTATAAGCCCCATTTAAAGTTCAGTAAAAATAAGCCAGCATTAGCCAGGCTTCCAAAAGAAAAAAACCTGTGCTAAACTCAGCTTTA
Source organism: Entomophthora muscae (assembly GCA_014839935.2). Taxonomy (NCBI): domain Eukaryota; kingdom Fungi; phylum Entomophthoromycota; class Entomophthoromycetes; order Entomophthorales; family Entomophthoraceae; genus Entomophthora; species Entomophthora muscae. The sequence continues at coordinate 19,671 of QTSX02000237.1, read as the reverse complement.
CTCTATCACTGCACCCCACCAGTCCACATCCCCAGTACCCCAGAAAAAAAAAGATCTCCATAATTCTTTGAAAAAGGTCTTCAGATCTTCTATCAGTCATCTCAGCCATTTCAACCCCCGTTCAAGGGTCATGAAAAAGAACCCAGTGCTAGCCAGGCCATCAAAGTTATGGTACCCATCAGTACACATATCTGGTGCTCCAGAGTTACTATACTACAGTCCTTATCAAAGTTTCACTTTTGTCACAACATCTTCAATTACTCCCTCTTAGAAAAAATCCCTCAAGTGACTTTCTGAATGACTTCACAACTAATCATTAAGTCGGCGTCACTGTGACCGTATGACAGTCACTGTTGAGTATTTAGCAGAATAAATGCTCCAAAATATAAAGTTATTTCTGTTTTTGCTGTTTATTGCATGTAGATAGGCTATTTGGAATTCTTAAGGAAAAGATTCCTGGAAACTGGATATCTATGTTCAATAAAAGAACAGAAGGCAAGATTGGCCAAATCAATCTTGGAGACTAGGCGTCTCGAAAACAATTTAATTAATCAGGAAGATTAATTAATTAATACATGAAAATATAATAAGGTTTTAATTATATTGGTTAATTGCCTTGACTGTGTCAAGAAGTTTGGTTAAGGGTAATCAAAAGTAAACCCCCAAATTTTGGGTTGAAAGCACCGCTTCAGCAAATTCATTGGGTTAGAAGCGCCGCCTAATTGATTTGAGAAGCGCCGAGGCCCCGCCTGGGAAAATTGCTGGGCGCCGCAGTGGCGCCTGGTTTGAGTTTTGGAGCATTATAATGGGTTTTAAGGCAAAAAACCATTAAATGCAAAGATAACTAAATAAAGGCAAGGATGCCTAGGGATTTAGGTTTGATCAGCTGGTTCCCCGTTGGAAGATTGATAGCTGAGTTTTGGGATGTGTAATCCACAGGGTTTTGGCACCAGGAGCTGAGGAAGCTCCATGCTGAATTGGTACATTGGGATGAATGGAGTCAGGTGACTTCTTCCCATTGTAGGTTGGTTCTCATAGGTTGATAAATATTGGTGATCTTTTAGGTAAATATTTAGGTTTGGATGACTCAAACATCATAGACCACGTGATATGAATCATAGGTTGATTCAGGAACCGGAGGGGTTTTTGGTCAAATATGCCCTGAATGGTATATAAGCAAAACAGCTAATTTTGAATAAAAGATATATATTCAATTTTGATGCTTTCTCCTCAACTACCTTTTCAATTATTATGTCTTCTTTGTTAAATTTTGAAAGGGCCAAATTTGGAGTACTTCATGTGGAAACCGCTGCTACCAGGAAAGAGGTTCCTACAAGCTCGTTGGAGGAAGCATGGGCAAGCTTGGAGGTTGCCAAGACTGTGTCTGAGGAGTCCTTGGTGGAAGTAAAGGCTGCGTTTGAAGAGTTATATTCTGATTAATTTGCAAAAGAAGGGACTCCCGGCCAAGGAAACCAAATCTATGTGTGGGATTCTTGGAACCTGTTAGTAGGATGGGACAAAATCTTACAACAAGTGAAAGCAAAGGAAAATTGTGAAATTGAGGCTTTAAGGGCAAGGGAGGAAAAGAGCGTTGAGATCATGGCCTGTTGGCGGGATGATAACAAAGTGTTGTCCCATAAAATTGCCTCCCTGGAGACAAGGCTCCTCAAAGCTTTGTCACAGGAAGGTAATAGCAATAAGAGTCAATGGCAGGATAATGGTAGGATGGACTGGTTGGACTTGGATCTGTCACAGGGCTCAACACGGGGGCAGAAAAAACCCATGGTGAAAGGAGTCCAGTCTATGCTTTCCAACATGTCACCGTTTTCTGGAAATACAAAGGAAGAAAACACTTTCCTAGAGGGTTTTCTTATCTGAGCCTCTGGTCTGGAGGATGATGAGAAACATCATTGGTTGGAAGTCTTTTCAGGTCCTTCCTGCTTTAAGTTGTTTAAAAGACACAAAGGCAACAATTAGACCACATTGTTGGAGGAATTTTGAGCCAGCTACACAGTAACCCTCAGACCTGGTGATGCTCTGCAGAAAGCTCGAGATGTTACCCAAGCTGGCCATGAAACTGTGTCAATGTATATTTCCAGAAAGGAAGAGTTCCTAGCTTTTGTTGACGTAGAACACAATCAGGATCTGGTAGAAGATGCTTTCTTCACTAGAATGTGGCCCAGGTTGAGAACTCAGGCTTCTAGCTACGTTGTGAGAAGTTGTCATGGTAAAAACTCGTTCAAAAGGTCATTCAACTGGAGTGGGATCTTGGTGGTCCCCCACATAGTGCTCCTCGCCCAAGAGTAGGAACTCATATGGCTGCAAGGGAAGAATCTTCTGAGAGAGCCAGACATCCAAGAAGTCTCTCCAATAAGGATCACATGTCTAGATTTAAGCGGGCGTGTAAGTTCCCCATGGCAAAGGGATGCTGGATCTGCAGGAAAGATAGCTATTTTGCTGAGAAATGTCCCAATTGTGTGGAATTTGACAATGAACACCATGTCCTTATGTTTAAGGATTCAGGAAAAGGAAGGCGGGCTTAGGTGTCTCCCAACCTGAGCTCAGTAATTTGGAGAATAATGGGAGAATGAGACTTCAATCTGGAAAGGCCCTGAGGGAGTACAGGAAAAGCGCCAGTAAACCAGTGGAGCCACCTATACAGGAAATCAATGTCTCTTGTCAAACTCTGCCTGAGGGAAGTCCATATGCCTCTCTTGATAAGTGGATATTAGATGTGTGCTTAGGTATGAAGGAAAATGGAAAGATTACGTGGCAGCCTGTGCGGGTCCAGTTAAGTGTGAATTGGCTCAAAGAAGCGGAATGACGTAAAAAGGTGGCCCAAAGCATGCCAGCATTATTGATTGCAAAACCTTTTGTGTGGGCATTGCAAGGGGTTATCCTCCTGGATATTTTGCTTGATGGTATTTACACAAAGGCAGTATGTGATCCAGGATGTGCTGGAGTGGCGGTATCAAAGAACTTTGTCCGCAAACATGGTATAGACCCATCAAGATTGGTTACTCCGACTTTATCTTCTGCAGATGGGGTTACCACTATTGAACAAGATGTGTTTGATGAGGTGGTAATAAAATGGAAAAATACCATGGTCAAGACTTCTGCCTTAGTTTTACCAGGAGCAGGATTCAATGTTCTGCTTGGTATGACTTGGATTTTTGAGGCCAAGGTGAGCCTGGACGCCGTCAAGAATGTCTTGGTCCATGAAGGAGTTGAGTACGCTTATCAACAGCTGACAATTCTGCCAGCACCAGAAGATGTTCAGTCAGTGGTCATCTATACCAAGGAACATTGCTCCATTCCACCAAATGGAATCACTTGGTTGAAACCGGTAGCTTTTGATTATGGTTCACAGGGAGGACAGGTTATCCCAGAATTGCCTATCATATATCCTCAAATGTGGCAATATTTGAGAATGGATCAAATGGCAAACTCCTCAAGTCCTGGAAGTTGTTTAACACTTGTGTGGTTCCTGTGGACATTCAGCAAGGTCAGAATATTGAAGTTTGGATGCCTGTGATTGGGGAAGTCACAACAAACAAACCCACCATCTTTTATGTTTGTGTGCCCTTCAACAATTTAACCTATATACTATGTCCAAATGAAGCACCAGGTATCCTGTTGTATACGCTAGTGTGGAAATGGAGTAGTTGTTTCTTGTTGGACAAATATGATGTGGGGAGAACTGGTCCACCCTATATCATAAAAACGCTGACTAGGAAGCCATACAAAGGGTATGTACCCCGTTGTAGTCCTGCTGCAGTTGCTGCAATTAGAGAAGAGGTGGATAAAATGAAAAGGGCCAACCTGATTGAGGAAAGCATCAGTCCTTACTCTGCTCCAATGGTTTTTGTTCCAAAGCCAGATGGGAATATACAGGTTTGTATTGATTTCCAAATGGTGAATAAGGATTTTATAAATGATGCCTACCCTATGCATAGGATTGAAGACCAGCTGGACGCCATAGATGGATATTCCTGGTTCACTACTTTAGACCTGACTAAGGGTTATCACCAATTGTTAATTGATAAGAAGTCTAAGGAGGTCACAGAGTTCTCTACATCTGATGGTCTGTATCAATGGAAAGTCTTGTCATTGTAGATGAAGACAGCAGGTGCTATGTTTCAGTGTGTAATGGACCAGATTATGACAGGACTACAGCCTAGATGTGTTTTGGTATATATAGACAATATTACTGTATATAGCTCTTCCTGAGAACAACATCTAGAGGATCTTGATCAAGTATTTTGCTATATTGAGAAAGCAAAGTTGAAGATTAGTGTATCTAAGACTAAGCTTGCCTGTCAAGAGGTCAAGGTGTTAGGGCATATTGTGAATTCTCAAGGGATTAAACCAAGTCCTTAGAGAGTTATTCCGCTGTTAAGCATGAGGTTGTTGCAGTCAGTCCAAGAGTTTTAGGGCTTTATGGGGTCAGTAAATTTCTACCGGAGATTCATACCTAATTACTCCACACTTGGAGAGCCATTGTTTACATTAACAAGGAAGAACACCCAATTTGTTTGGGGACAAGAGCAAGAGTCAAGTTTCTTAGAGCTAAATAAGAAACTCTCCAAAGCCCCCATACTAAGATTCCCCAATTGGTTGAAGTTGTTCTACATTGAGACAGATGCAAGTTCAACTGGTCTTGGTGCTGTTCTTACTCAGGAAGGAGAATCAAATTTGTCTTGGCATCCTGTTGTGTATGGTTCTAAGACATTAGGGACCACTCAAAGGAAATACTCTGCTACTGAACGTAAAGGATTGGCAATAGTATGGGTAGTGGAGCATTTTAGGACGTATATCCTGGGGATGCCATTCATTATTGTCACTGACCACGCAGCGTTGAGAGCAATTCAGACCAAGGAAGACTTACAAGGCCAAATGCAATTGTATGCAGAAAAGCTCTCTGGATATGATTATGATATCCTCTACTGCCCAGGATTGGAAAATCAGATTCCTGACTTATTATCCCAAGCGCTGTTGGTCTGGGGAGAAGTTGAAAAGCAAGAAGCACAAGAAGCTTTATCAAGAAATAGGATTTATGTGGAAAAATCCAAACGTCTTCAAGTGGTCAGAGATCTTCATGTTCAATGGGGAGGTCACCTCAGATATGAGAAGCTCTGGCAAGCAGTGAAAGCTCGGTACTGGTGGTCAGAGATGAGAGCTACGGCCCTTCAGATTTTTTGAGAATGTGAAATTTGCTCTAAATTCTCAGCGGCAAAATCAAAGGTGCAGCTCAAGTCAGTGATGTCACATTATCTGTTTGAGTTAGTCTCAATGGATACAAGTCAAATTACGTTACCAAGTGGTTGGAAAGAATACTTTGTGATTGCTGTTGATTCTTTTACCAAATGGGTAGAGATTTGAGCACTGACCAAAGAAACAAGAGTCACACTTGCTAAGTTTCTCCGGGAAGAGATAATAGTACAACATGGTTGTCCTGAGAAGGTTCTCACCAATAATAGACCACCTTAGGTAGGACCAGTTTTGACTAAGGAATGCTTAAAATGTGGCATTTCTAAGTTGACCTCTGCCTCATATCACCCTGAGACAAATGGTTTAGCCAAAAGAACCGTTGGAACCCTGAAGCGCATCATGGAGAAATTAGCTGATGGGGCTACAACCCATTGAAAGAACCACTTAGCAATGAGTATCATGGCATACTGTACAATGCCCCATGAGGCTACTGGATTTTCTCTGTTTTGGATGTTGTATGGCCAGGAGACTACAACAAGCACTGAGGTGGGCCAATGGGAGTTTGTGGAAAAGAATTCCTATGAAGACGCCGTGGAGGAACATGCAGCTGAGATGCAGAAGTTATTTGCCAAGGCAAGGAGTAAAGGAGAGCAAGTTTGAGAGAGACGTGCCGCTAAATGGAACTCAAAGCCTGGAGTACTTCCCTGTGATCATTTCCAGGTTGGAGATCTGGTATGATTTGATCAAAGGCGCTGAGAAAAACACCTGAGAAGAGGTCTTCAGCAATGGGTAGGGCCTATGAAGATTGTCTCGGTTAGTCCAGGGCCAAACTACCTAATTTGAGGGGTTGGTGCTGCCCTAGGAGAAGAACAGTCCCATATTCATACTCAATTTTTTAAGCTGTTCCATGGGGAATTGGAGCTAATAAAGGCCCAGGAAGATGAGGCCGATTCCCCTGAAGAGAAGTAAGGGCCTTGTGACTGTACAACAGTCACTGTTGAGTATTTAGCCAGATAAATGCTCCAGAATATAAAGTTATTTCTGTTTTTGTTGTTTATTCCATGTAGATAGATTATTTGGAATTCTTAAGTAAAAGATTAATGGAAACTGTATATCTGTGTTCAATAAAAGAACAGAAGGCAAGATTGGCTGAATCAATCTTGGAGACTAGGCATCTCAAAAACAATTTAATTAATCAGGAAGATTAATTAATTAATACATGGAAATATAATAGGGTTTTAATTATATTGGTTAATTGCCTTGACTGTGTCAAGAAGTTTGGTTAAGGTTAATCAAAAGTAAACCCCCAAATTTTGGGTTAAAAGCACCGCTTCAGAAAATTCATTGGGTTAGAAGCGCCATCTAATTGATTTGAGAAGCGCTGAGGCGCCACCTGGGAAAATTGCTGGGCGCCGCAGTGGCGCCTGGTTTGAGTTTTGGAGAATTCTAATGGGGTTTAAGGCAAAAAACCATTAAATGCAAAGATAACTAAATAAAGGCAAGGATGCCTAGGGATTCAGGTTTGATCAGCTGGTTCCCAGTTGGAAGATTGATAGCTGAGTTTTGGGATGTGTAATCCACAGGGTTTTGGCACCAGGAGCTGAGGAAGCTCCATGCTGAATTGGTACATTGGGATGAATGGAGTCAGGTGACTTCTTCCCATTGTAGGTTGGTTCTCATAGGTTGATAAATATTGGTGATCTTTTAGGTAAAGATTTAGGTTTGGATGACTCAAACATCATAGACCACATGATATGAATCATAGGTTGATTCAGGAACCGGAGGGGTTTTTGGTCAAATATGCCCTGAATGGTATATAAGCAAAAACAGCTAATTTTGAATAAAAGATATATTGTCAATTTCGACGCTTTCTCCTCAACTAACTTTTCAATTATTATGTCTTCTTTGTTAAATTTTGAAAGGGCCAAATTTGGAGTACTTCACGTGGAAACCGCTGCTATCAGGAAAGAGGTTCCTACAAGCTCGTTGGAGGAAGCTTGGGCAAGCTTGGAGGTCGCCAAGACTGTGCCTGAGGAGCCCTTGGTGGAAGTAAAGGCTGCATTTGAAGAGTTATATTCCAATTAATTTGCAAAAGAAGGGACTCCTGCCCAAGGAAACCAAATCTATGTGTGAGATTCTTGTAATCTGTTAGTAGGATGAGACAAAATCTTACAACAAGTGAAAGCAAAGGCAAATTGTGAAATTGAGGCTTTAAGGGCAAGGGAGGAAAAGAGCGTTGAGATCATGGCCCATTGGTGGGATAATAACAAAGTGTTGTCCCATAAAATTGCCTCCCTGGAGACAAAGCTCCTCAAAGCTTTGTCACAGGAAGGTAATGACAATAAGAGTCAAGGTCAGGATAATGGTAGGATGGACTGGTTGGACCCAGATCCATCACAGTCACTGTTATCATTCAATCATCTATTACAGGGATTAAACCTTTTGGGCTCTAAGAGAAACACTACTTGGACAAACCTCATGACCTAAGAGGGAAAATTACTTGGATAAGCTCACTGACTACCATGACGTACATGGACAGTATGTGGCTTCCCATGATACTATATAATACCCTAAACTTCTATCAAATAAAGTATCATTCTCTTCTTAATTTCCCCTTTTATCTTGTTTTATATACTTCCCAGAAGTATATACTCAACACCTTTAAGATACCTGCTGTAACGTCTAGCCTTTTATGGTCCACTCAACATCCAGACCAAATGTGTAGCCCAGTTTCAAATATAAACCTTGTTGTCATGAGTGACAAACTCCTGCTATCAATTAGAAAGGGAAAACCCCAACTACAAGATTTGAACCCCGGGCCACCAGCCTGTAGGCCCAGCCGCCCCTGTTTTCTCAGGTTCAAATAAGGAATATATTCAACTTCAAAGAAACCTCCAAAACCCACCAGCGTAGCACCTTCTATGATTGAAACCTGCCCTCTGAAGGATCCTCTTAGTCTAATTGATAGGAGCGCTAACCCAAGCAATATTCCTGTAACAACTTGGGCCACCACCAATGGAGTACTGCAGAAATTTCCCCAAGAGCAAGGGCCGCCAAATGATGACAAATCCCATGCATCAAAGAAGGAAATCAAGACTTCCTGTCCCAGTCCAGCCAATGATGAATTGTCTATGTTAGATGCCACCCAGGATTTCCAAACCCTGTTAAATGCTACCATCCAGTCCACAAGAACTTGAAAAAGTTTTCATAGTTTCGATGTGCATACTTATACCCAGGAAATGCCTGGAGAATGCTCATTTTCATCCTTACAATAAAGTGTTATGGGCCTTTGGTTCATGAAGGTCTTACCTTACATTCTTTTAGCACTTTAGCATTTTCAATTCACTCTTCCCAGGTCTTTCCCTGCTAATACTAAGCCTAATAAACCACAGACCAACCACCTGAATTATACCCTCCCCCAGGAGCATCATATGGACCAGTAAATTTTACAGAGTGTCCTCTAAACTCAGATTATTTTGATTTTCCTTAGAGGAGATCCTAAATTATGGCCCAGAAGCCTGTAACAAAGAAACAGAGCTGATTGATTGTGAAGGAACTTGGATTGTCATGTCACCTTTGCTATTTTGCAACAAATATAACTACCTGCCCAGGTATTTGGTACTAATGACCCCTCCCTTGACCCTGCAGCCCAACCACCCACAAGAATCTGTTGCTACTAGTGACTCACATCTACCCAGATATTCATAGCTGTGTAAATCACTCTCACTGGCTTAATCAATTCTATGCTGCCCACCAGCAGACCCTGGGTCATCCTTGGGAAATCACTATCCTACACTCTAAAGTTAGTCCCCATCTTGTGGTGGCCCTTCCTTCTGGGCCTGCGGGCTGTCTTCCTGCAAGTTCTCAGGAACCTACCACAGGATGGATTACTGCCACTCATCATTACAGCACCATTTGAAAGCAGTACAGAGAAGACTTTATGAAGGATGTGCTGATTAGCTTTATCAAACCACCCCATCTTACCTTTTAAGCCTGAAATCTCACTATCATCAACTGTGCCAAAGAGAGATATCATGCATGCCATTGATGCAGTGTAGAGATCTCAGTGCTTGAAGTCTTAGCTCTGGCAAGGTGTCACCATGAGGAAGCAAGGAGTAGAGAGGATCAAATAACTTTACTGAGTATCAGATGGTATCCTTCTACGGCAGCTGTAACCCATAGGAGGGACTAACTGGGTTCTAGAGATGCAGGAGTGGTTATGGATGCTGTTCTGGAATTAAGACAGGTTGGGGATGAGCTTAATACACCATAACCATGTTTGCATCACCAGATCAGCTGAATTTGACCATGTCCTTGTCTTAAGAACTGCTCTATGGTTCAGGAACGTATGGAGAAGGGTGTTCTTTAACAGTGGCAGCTTGATGAACTGAAGATTTTGGGCAGTTGGTTGGAGAATGCTGGAATGATCAGGCGTAGTCACTCCAAGTCTGATAGGATATTATCTCCTGATAATATTTTCTTTGAGAGCCCTGAATTTCACAAGGTATCTGTTATATCTGGTCAGCGTTGGTCCAAACTTCCTGGGCCTCAATGTGCTGGGTATAGTCTCTTGCAGCCACAGCTATTATCCTGATTGAAGTTCCTTTGGGGAGGGGAGCTTCCTGGCAAGTACAATAGTTTTAAACCTTATAGTGCTAAACAAAAATACCTCAGATTTAAACAAAACAAACTCAAATTTAAGAAAGCTCCAACTATAAGTGTAAAATACACCCTCTGTCAACAGGGATTTTGGGTGTTAATAGACAAAATGACTCAACACAATAACAAGAAACTCATACTAAAAACAAAAATATCCAAAATACAGTAAAACAATTATGGATTGTGTTGCAACTGAACCAATGAGGATTCAGTATTTGAATTGGGGAAGACAACAGTCCAATAGAAAGGACAGGAATAATAAGAATAAGGTATTGGTTATTGCTGAATAGTGTGATTAATATACAATATGGGAAAGACACCAGGCCACAAGGGGGTGGCATGCTCCATGTAAAGATTGAAGCCTAGGAATAACTTGTGCTGGGTCAGTAGGTTGAATTGGCAGCGCTCCTAATTAGAAAGAAGTGCCCACAATTTGACATTGCTATTGGAATGGCCCACGTTGTTAGATACGTCAAGTGGCAACTCATTGAGCGCCCCCTGTGTATTGTAAGATACATTGGCAGGCAAGTCTGAAGACTCAGTTGCAACAATTAATAACAAAATAGCTTGAGTTGACTTTTGGTGTACATATGTTTACTATGTAAAATGGTGACAAAATACACTCAGGTACGGTGAGTAAAAACTCAATAAAAAACAAAACACTATTTCAACCCAACTGTTATTAAAAAATACTTATTTGTTGTGTGAAATGAGGTGTAAACAAGAATGGTACCTAACTATCTAAAACAAGAAACATGTTCTGAAGCATAAATGACAAAACCATTGTTCTGGGTGTTTAAATATGGTGTAAAATCAGATGGAAACGGGTGAAAATTAATTTAGTGGATATAAGATGGGCTTTGTAAAACCAAAAATCTATAAATGGGTATTTAGTTGGCGTGAATTCTAATTAAATAACCATATTCAGATAAAAAGAAAAACTTAAAACCAGTGTTTTAAATTAATTGGGCTCAACTTATTATTTTATTTTATAGTAAAATGGAAGGGGCACAACAACAGAGTGGCAATGTAGCTGGTGTGTGCTGTGGTTGAGGTTTCCCCACAGGTAAAAAAATTGTTTTAGTGCAAAACAAGTGCCAACCCAGGAAGGAGGCACAAGAGTAATGAATACTGTTGAGGTTGGACAGACACAACAACAAGTTCAAGCTTCACAGGTTAGGAGGGCACAGAGCATAAATCCAAGGGTGTCCAAGCTATCCAGAAAGGCCATTAAGGTTTTCACGTCTAAAACAGTAAAAAAACAAGGAAGTTGAGCTCACTTATTTGGTATTTGAGCCTGTTTACTGTCAGGAGTTATTCCTAACAGATATGAGACAAAAGTTTCAGCCAGTACTTGACACCAGCTATGAGCCCTATGTGAGAAATGGTGATCAAGACAATTATGAAGAGCATGAGTTTTATTGAACTATGAAGGGGCAGCATGCTCTAAAAAAGTTCACTGTCAGGATACCAAGGACTAGGGGAAGTAATATTTGAAATGGGCAGCAGGACCGCCAGGCCAGAAGGGAGCACCCACCACAGGATAGAAGCTAACGTGATAATGTAGTATATGGAGCAACCAACAAAAGAACAAGGGCCAAAACTGGGAATCATAAAGTCTGCTAATTCCATCAAATCAATATATAATACTCCAAAAATCTGTGTGGAAGTGGGTTCTGGGATAACAACAGGTTCTTGCGAGTGGTTGGGCCACAGGGTTAGAGGAGGGAATCATTGGAACCGCATATTCAGGAAGATAGTTGTACTTATTGCAGAATAGTCTGGGTGGAACTTTTTACCAATTTCCTTCACAGCTGATTGTATCTATGACTATATTTCTTGCCAAAGAGTTGGCAGTCAGTATATTTTCTTGTGTGAACTTGGAGTAGAATAGGTTTGGAGGGTACTTAATGAAATGTACAGGTCAAATGGGTGATCCAGGTGGATGGAATAACACAGGCAAGGGGCTGCAGGTTTGTCAGTTGGAGTGATAGGAGCCTGTGAGCCTGCAGGACTGGAGTGGAAGTGTAAAATGACTAAAACTAAATAGGGTAGAATTTGAGTGAACTAAATGTTCATTTAAACTTTATTATCAGAATGACAAAACTGCCATTATTAACATAGCAGGGGTTTTTATACTATCAAAATCCACATCTCTAAAATTTGCAAGCTTTAGGCATGTAGCATTCTTTCATCAGGACTTTAGCATTTGAGAGGGGGCTTTAAGGAAGGGTAATCCTGGGTTGACTTGGGTTGGTGAATAGAAGTAGCAACACTCTATTTCTCTGCCTCTATTCTCTGTATCATGCGGCCCACCCAAATACATCATTTAATTTGCTGCTTGGGACTGATGTTAATGGACACTTATTGGAGGAATTATTTTTGAGTTCAGTCTTAACCTCCTTTAGGCAAGCAGCTTTTTCTGCATAGGTCTGGACCTTCAGTGGCATGCATTCTACTGAGATAAATGCTTAATTAAGAGAATCTTCAAGGGTTTGCTGGTAGGTCATCAAACAGTCTTTGGGTTTGAGCCTGAAAGAACACAAGCAGCTGGCCCTCTTGGTCTGTATACCACGTTTACTGAGGACCAGGGTTTGATTCCTGGTTTTGACTTGTTCTCAATACCAAATGTCTTGAATGCCCATATTCACGCTCTTTTGATTTTGCCTTTGATGGGTTCTTTTGAGGACAAATCTCTTGCTTTCACCTTTGCCTCTCAAAATGAGTCTGGCTCCAAATTGGGAAATTTAATTGTTCAGTTTCCTGATTCTGCGCAATTCACTTTCCCCACTCATGCTTGTGGCAAGTGATCCTACCGTCCATGTACTGTTTTGTGGTAAAGCTAATCAGTATATATTCTATTTCACTTTTATCAATAAAAATTAAGCTCTATCCAATTTTTATTGTTGTGTCTTCAGGTACTTTGGCGCCTCTCTAGCCATGCCTAGCAGATATTATTAAATCAGGGCCACAAGGTAATCACATAACCTTCCCTGTCATTCTAACCAAGACTTAGTAGAATCCAATCCTAAGGTTAGGATTTCCTGTTGTGTATCTGTGCCGCGTCTCAGAATACAACAAAAATGGTGCTCACTACAGGGGCTGTAAGCCCCTTGGTTATCCCTTTTGCAACCCTGTTTTCAGGTCCTTTGCTTCCTCCTATACAAGAGCTGTCTTCACCTAAAATCACCAGTCCTCCTATTGAGGAAGACATCAAAGACCCACCTATTGTCCCTACTGTGCTGAACCTAGGAAATGGCCTGCATCTAGTAGCTTACCCTTTGGGTACCCCTGAATTGGAACAAGTCATGGCAGTAGCCCTTGGGTTAGCCCGTGATGGAGCCGTCCCTTGCCTCCAGCTACAGTTCAGTTGAGCAGAATACTATGAATTGATTGTGGCTCCACAATTTCCACAGCATCTCCTCTCAGCGGCTGGCTCCACTGAGAACCTATTGTCATCCTTTGTATAACCCGCTTTACCCATCATCAAATGATGCTAGGGCTCCACGTTCAAGAGATTTCATCTCTACAAGCAGCCGTCACTCATCACTGGGATCAGTTTGCTGCCTATTAATAGTGGATCCACTCCCTGTTTTCCTTGGTGTTATACAATCAGCGCAACTCTGTCACTTCCCAAACTTGCTTAGTTAATTCCATTGAGCAAATGCTCCAGTCTATCCTCAAATACATCAGGGAGCGTCTACATGAGTTTCATCAGTTAGAACAGCCCTGGCAAACCCAAATAGACTCCACCCTGAATGCCTACCTCTCTGATTTTGAACAACTTGTGCACCAGCTCAATGTGTTTTGAATTTATTCCTTCAACCAATTGCAACAGGTAGTGGAACTTGCTGCTAGAGGTATCTGCAATCTCAACAAAGAGTTTGATCAAGAGAGGGCTACTATGGCTGCCGCCATTGCCAAACTTCAAACTCAAGTAGATGAGTTGCCCACGCCCAAGCCAGATGTTCCTCTTTCTCCCCCATATGATGGCATGATGGATAGAGAACAGAAGTTATGGGATGTCATTCAAGAGCTACATGCGTCCACTTGTAGTCAAAGACACTCAGAAGACCTTCCACAGCCAGATCCTCAAATAATTGCCTTGACAACACAAGTTGCTGCCCTGCAACAAGAAGTTGCTGTTCTGCGCAAGACTGTGGTGAATGTCTCTAGCCCAGTTAAAGTCATTGATAGAGATGGCTGTTACCCAGGACTGCCTAGGAACCCTCAAATCCAGTGTGCTAGGGAGTTGATTTCCTTAGCCAATGAAGTGGATCACCTGAAGCAGGATCACTATGGTCTTGACAAGGATGTTCAAGAGATGAGTGATTTAATCAATTTGATAAACGTCAGGTCTTTTCCCTGCCTCTCAGTGGGACCTTCTCTGACCTCCCAGGGATGAGCTTTCTAATGTGGTAACCACACATTGTCAACGCCTAGATGTTACCAAACAACAGACTGACCTGGCTAACAATGTGGATAACCACACCTCTGAGACCTTGACCACTCTTGAAGAGAGTGTATGCCAGTTGTGGGTGCAATAGCCCCCTTTTGAATCTGAATCTGAATCTGAATCCTCCCCTTGTATAAATCTGCTCAATAGTAATAATGGTAGCCCTACTCCCAAAGCACAATTCAAACCTACATTTAAGCAAGTCTTTGACCCTAAAACGTCCATTATTGCAACCTTCTTGACTATCTACAAAAAATCCATGCAACGGGCCTCTGATGAGGCTAAGAAGGATCATATTTTGACTTTTTTGCACCCTACCTTCCAAGAAGTTATTGTGTCTGAACTGCCCATCATTGACACTTGGGAGGAGATGAAACAGCTTTTAATTGATGATTTTGGTGGTGAACTCAATCTAGAGGTGAAAAAGAACACATACATGTACATTGCATTCAAAGTAAAATAGACCTTGGATGATTTTACAGATAGGTTCTATATGGAAGGACAACAGTTGATAAAAAGCAGACAGCTAACAGCACATGAAGCCTATATGGCTTGCACTTAAGCCCTCAAAGTTAATCAGCTCCTGTGCATCCACTTTAAGGATCATAAGGCCATTTTCTTGTCTATAAATATTATAAATACATTTATAAAGAAAATGCACCTTACTCACTCTGGATCTGTTGTACAAGAGAATTGAGTGGCCTTCAATTCTAGTTCTTCTTCCTGCGGCCCTTGTATCCTTGTCATTAACTCACAGAATCCTCCTAGATGCCAAGGATGTCATAACTGTGGAAAAATAGACCACCACTCCTGAGTCTGTGCCAATCTGCAGGTTGAAAATGATAACCCTAAATAGCAGGCGGGAAAAGAACAGTCAACCTAGAGGCAGAGACGCTCTTGGTTGACAATTCTTCCCAGTCTCCTCCAATCCCCCCGTTTATAGCAGACTTGAAGCCCACCAACACTGAAGCGCCTCCCATTATGCTATTGTTCCACAATATCTCTGATGACTCTGATATGGACAACTCAGATATTGATGATCCCAACGCCTATGGATATTTGGTTCTAGCAGTGCCAGAAACCATTGCTTTTCCCTACAAACTATGTTCTGGTAAAACTAAAACAACCGCCAAGCCGCTGCCTGAAGCCAAAGAGGTTTTCTCTTGCCCATACCTCACTCAGGCTAAGAGGTCTCCTGTGCTTGTAGAGTTGTCTGAAGAAGCAACTGAGGTAGCTTGTGCTGTCTTTAAAATGTGTCAGTATCTCTCCCTTTTAAGACTGTCTACAAGAAGTTCCCTGGTTTAAGGTGTATGATTGAAAAATGGGACAAGGAACTAGCTGAAGCACAATATATCTTGGCTGTACTCCCACCCTTTGGTTGTACTGCTACTTGAGTAGAGATATCCATCCAAAAGGGTGAAGATCAAGTTTGTCTTGGAAACTGGATCTCCTGCTAATGTTGTCTCCTCAAAGCTTGTCAAAATGCTTAAATGTGCCCCAACCTTAATTATAACCAGTCTTATGGTTCATCTGGGTTGTCCATGACTTGTGCTATAGGGGCATACTCTGCTCTTTCTATGCAGTTTGGCAAGCTACTCTTATTTGCGTCTGCTGTGGTCTTGGAGAATGAGAGTTACAATCTTCTATTTTTTACCTAATTTCTTAGGGAATACAATGAGATCATCAAATTAAAAAGATAGCTATCTCTCTATTTTAGGGTATGAATTCCCTTTAATATTCAAGGAGCCTGTCAAAGTTTCTGTAAAGCGCCTCAAGATGTGTGCCTTAGAGTAAACCACTGGTGTCTTCACACTAAAGTATTGTACCCACTTGTCACACATGAAGTGTCCTCCTATGGCCTGCCCTGCGTCTGAAGAGATTCCACTGCTGGCCACTTCTGCTGTGACCATTCCCCCTGGCTCTCAAGCCATCCTAGACTCTCAGATATCATAAAAATTGCCTGAAGCACATTATTAGAGCTTTACTTGCCTCCCTTGTTAAGCTGCAATGAGCCCTATCTCTGCCCTGGGATTTTATATGTCTCTCATAAAGATCCCGTCCAGCTGTTAGTAGCTAATTTAATGCCCTCCTCATATCTGTGTCAAGAGGCCAGATTGTTGGTTATGGCAAGCTACTGAATGCTCCTGATGTTATTTCTCTACATTCCTTTGGCACTTTCCAGGACTATAACTTACCTGAGGATGAGACACATGTACTATACCTGTTTACTGCTCAAGACTTCCTGCATCTGTCTCCAGTTCAGCAGAAAGAAGTTCTTGACTGATTGGATCAGTTTGCAGATATCTTTTCTAAGGATAGCACTAATTATGGACTAGATAAAGAAGTCATTCACCAGATTTATACTGGCAATGCATCCCCCTTTGGAGCTTTACCTTAACAATGTAGTCAAGTGGAAGATGCTCAAGTATATAAGGAACTCAAGCAACTACTAGATGCTGGACTGCTTGCTCCCTTGCAGATTCACTGGGCTTCAAACTTTTTAATCCTTAATAAGAAAGAAAGAGGACACCACATAGTGATGGATTAAAGCCACCTAAATTCTCTCACTATGAAAGACTTGCATCCTCTGCCTCATATTGGCACAGCTCATACCAGAGTCTTGCTGGACTCCCACAGGGGAGGCAGGCCAGGCCTAGAAGGCCATGTACACAATAGGCGCAATTCTGACCAGGTAGTTGACTGCAGTAGCTAGAGGACACCAACTCCCAGTATGGGGCACAACCTGGTTGGACAGCCCTAATACTGTGATATAGACAAACCCCAACTTACTGAAGTCCTGAGAAAGAGGCGCTCTGGGTAGGGGGGAGTAGTAGGAATCTCCTTCATAGCAGGCAGGATAGTCTCTTTAGCACAACCAGGAGGGAGATCCAGATGATGGGGGTGGAAATACTCCAAGTCAAGAGCACGGGGTGGATTGACTGAAGTAGCAGGAGTGTGGGGTTCCTGTCCACCAGTCCCCAAAGTGTGCCCTGTGTCATAGCCAGGGACCAGCTGGAAGGGGTTGTCATTCTATAGTAAGGGAAAATGTATCTCAAAAATATTTATAGGGGTCAAAATGTGCTTTTATTCACTCTCAGAAGGAATATCCTCTTATAAACCTTCTGGTATATGGCCTGGGGGATCAGGGAAACAATTTGAATTTTCCAATACTTGGAGTCCTCTAACAATATCTTGGACTCCTTGTACTTGATCTTGGACTCCTGAAAAAAAGTCTTGAATTTTTCTCCTTAAACTTGGAATCCTGTGCCTTAGAATTAGAATCATACTCCACACTTAGGATCCAGCTCCTTATTTCAAGATCCAGCTCTTCAATCTTGGGATCCTGATCCTTTATATTGGTCTCCAGCTCCTTCTGTAGTCCTTGTGGCTTTTTTAATCCACTTGATCTAGTCCCTGAGAAGCCTCAGATAGCTTTTCCTTTTATAGCTCCTTGTTTTAGTCCAAAAATCTCTCAGAACTTTCAGTCATTAAAAGCCCTAGATTTTCTGCTTCTGCACCTCATTATTTAGGCTTTAAATCTTCAGTTAAAGCCCTTAAAACACTGATCAAAAAAAATTTGGCTTGCGGCCAATCAGACACCTTGATTCAACTGTTTTGCCAAACAGTTTTCCCAAATGACTTACTCTTGTCTTATGGTTCAAACTTGAAGCTGTATTGCTCCAGGTAAAAAACTGCTCTGCATTTTGAACAGTTTTGCTGTGATTCCTGTCATGTTTTTTTTCGCAAATCTTGAGCGCTTTTTCCTATGTTTTGCATAGGGGATTTTCAGACCCTTAATTCTTCAATGTTTCTCTGTATTTCCCCGCTTTTTTTTCAACATTTTGCACCTTTAAACTTGCCTGTTGCTTGCCTTTCATCTCTCCTAGTTGTTCTTGGCAAAATTTGATCATTTGTCTTTACAGTTTCTCTGTTCTGTTTCCAGCCTCTTCTCAGCTTCTTTTTCACTCAATAAAGTCTTAATAAAATACAGTTCAAACACTGTAAGTTACTTTTTCCCTCTTTCTTTTAACCTTATGATAATTAATCCAATCTTTTTATCATTTCTTTGGCAGCATAAAATCATTATTTATCTGCTTCTTTTCTTAATATTTCCTCTCTTAAGAAACCAAAATCAGCATTTTTGCTTCTGAATCCAGCCTGGCTAGTCCTTCTAAGTCATCTTCTAGCTCCATAGCTAGTCCTGAAATATCATCTTCTGGTCCTTCTGCCAGTTCCTCAGCCATATCTTCTAGCTCTTCAGTCTAGCCAGCAATCAGTCAATCTTAGTCAACAAATAGCTCCTTTCTGTCTCCAACCAGCTCATTCCAATCATCAGTCTTTTAGCTACTATTGCATCATGATCTTCCAGTACTTCAGCCTATTCTCTCTATAAACTGCCTTGGTTCTAACTGTATAATGAACCATCTTGGTTCCAAACTTCAACATGAACTAACAGTACCTCAACTAGCCTTCACTGTGATTGAACAGTCCCTCTTGCTAGTCTTCTCTGTTAATTCTGTGAACCACCTTGGTTCTTTATCTCAGTCTCCATTACCATAATTTGTAGACCCAGGCATGAGTCTACATTGAACTGAAGTTTATCTGGGCCCTTGCAAGTGAAAATCCGCTTAGTTCATATAAACATAGATCAATTAATTCTATGCTGCTGTCTTTACTCACCCAGGTGATTAAGTCTGAGCTTTCAGGCGCAAAGTAGCCAACTTTACTTCCCAGAGACCTGATCATTATCAAGTTCTGCAGCTGCTTCCTCAAGAAGCTACCCTGACAATGTCTCTTGGTATATCCATGCCCTCCAATGCTTACTCTGGGATCTCCCCAAAGCTCTCATAGAGACATAGATAAGGACACCCTATCAGTCTGTTAGGTAGAGTGCTTGCTCACAGACCTCCTGTAAGCATATTAGGGTATGTAGAGCTCTCAAAGCTCCTCCCCTCCCTGGCAGCCCATGTTACCCGCCAGGGGTCCAAAAACTTATAGCCCTGGTAGCTAAGTTATCTACCATACTGGCACACTTTTCTACCCTGGCAGCCCTTGTTACCCACCAGGGTCTAAACAATCATCCAGCCTGAGTAGCACACACTACCCATCAGGCTGGACCACTCCCTACCTCAAGCAGCTAAAGTTCCCTGCTGAGATATCTCATTACTCACCCCTAGCAGCCATAGTTCCCTGCTGGGTGAGGACCTCTAGCCCACAGCAGCCAATATCTCCTTCTGGGTGGGGACAACATTTGCCTCCAGTAGTATTTTTTTACCTACTAGCTAGGTTTTACCTTCCCTAGTAGCTATTATTCCATACTAGGCCTCTACCTGCAGCAAACCACC